>CM076579.1:1161407465-1161626154 GCA_034641835.2 Pinus albicaulis | reverse complement strand
TTTTTTAGAATGCAAAGGATATAGATTTTTTAGAATGCAAAAAATCAAAAACAACAATTTTAGAGAAGGATAACAATGCACGTCTAGAAGTGCAAGTTGAGGAATCCAATCTCCCTTGGAGGATAGAAAAGAAGACAAGTATACTAGGATTTCTACCACGAGGGTGGTACCTATAAATAAATCCCCATCATGAAGAATGAAGAACTCGATAACTCTACATCCAATAAGGAGTTTGCACTCCATACGTATTGACAGGTGACTAAATTGGCATAATTTTAGCACCCATCTAGTACCTTTTTGCCCAACTTTTTCCCACTTTCTATCCTTTCTTATTATCTTTTCCAACCATATTGATACCATTTTGGTTAAGATACAAATACCCTTCTATGTGCCATTTTAAATTTTAATGCTTATTCTTATGCATTTTTTGAGAAATTGTTTCCTTTCTGTACTAATAGTGGCATATAGGATACAAAGATTGCAAAAATACTACTTACCGCGAGTGTCTCAACAATGGTTGAAATTCCCTATAGGTGTTGCAACTCTCCTCGGGTAAAGGTTTAGTTGTTACAAATCTGAGAACTAACCATAATTGTTGCAACTCCACTGTTGTTGCAACTCTTCACTATTATTGCAACTCTTCATTGTTGTTGCAACTCCAGGATGCAATTGCAAAGAGATACAACTCCAGATCGCTATCATCGTTGTTGCAACTCAAGTGCTACGATTCCTGTTGCTACGACTCATGCTACCCCTAACATCGTTGTTGCAATTCATGCTATCCCTCCTAGTGTTGTGTCGTTGCAACTCCCTGTTTTGTTTGTTGTTGCAACTCTAACGACAATGCTGCAACTTTGCGCATGTTGTGCCAGTGTAGTCAACCATCCAACTACTAGTTTTGGACCAATTAGGCAATCACCAAATGGTTTCTCACGCAAGAAAACATCATGAGAAGGTGGATGACCAAGAAAACAACAAGAGCAAGTGGATGACCAAGAAAACAAGATGACCCAACCACTACGTGTTGCATAGTTGAATCAAGTCAGTCAATGATTATTGTTTACTTTTCTGAGAATGTTGATGTAACCGTATGAACAATTTGATTCTCATAGTTGTCCATCCACCAATTTGATTTATTTAGACATAAGACATCTTGTATAAAAACCCTCTCCTCTCCTTGAACTAGTAACCAGAAACGGAGAATTGAGACAAAAGAACAAGCTAATGTACTTTCTAGTTTTTTGCAATTTAATTTCCTTTTCACTCCAATTTGAGTTATGGTGTGTTGAGCATTCACATCCTTTTGTTTTTATAACCAATGCCTTGTCTAAGGAGGTAGGGCCCCCTCTTTAGTCAAGTATTGTTTGTATCCAGAGCATAGATATAGTTGTTATTTATGTTTCTATCTATTTCTACATTTACTTTGTTTTTCCAAAATGATAACAACCATGTTTTCCTGCAGGCTTTGTTGTAGTATTAAAAATTACTCTATTTCCAAAATCATAACAACCTTGTTTTTCTTAACAATTTGGATTGGTTATTTTATCAAGCATTTGGTTTATGGTTACGTTTTCCTTACAAGGAAGTGTGAATTAATGGTTTGTGATTGAATGCATTGCATTGCACATACAACTGTGTATTAGTTATACACAGTACCTAGGGAATCCGACCTAGGTCTTGTTGAAGGACAGCCTAAGGAAATTTCATAGCATTCTTGAGGAAACTCACTGGCCTCTTCTGGGGCAATTTGGTAGCATCCCTGAGGCAAAGTGCTCCTGGGAGTGAATAGAGCCTTTTTCTCATTAGTCGCCCACTAAAAGCTTCAGATCCATGAAGTCGGGGTGATTTGGTGGTTGATGTTAAGGTTCTACATCCGTGTTTATCCACAGGAGGGAGTTTCAAACCTTGAAGAAAGTAACCGTGTAGCTTGTCTCTGCGATATTTTTGCAGGAGGAAGGATCGATCCCTAGATTAACTCTGAGGCTAAGTAGCAACCTTGTCTATGCAATATTTCTACATGAGGAAGGATTGGTCCTTGAATTGAATAACACTATGGCTAAGTAGCAACCTTGTCTCTACAGTATTTCTACAAGAGGAAGGATTGGTCCCTGAATTGAGTAACTCTATGGCTAAGCAGCAATCCCGTCACCGAGTTTTTCTGTAAAATAAGGTTTGGTCTTTGAGGCCAAAGTGATCTTGTGGTTCGCAGGTTTTGTCCATACATCTGCCCATAGAAAGGGAACCCTACCCCCTAAGGTAATAAGAATAGAGTAGGCTCAGTAGAAAGTAACTAGTATAAGACTCTGGATTCGATATTGCATATTTATAGTTATATGTCATTTTACTGAACAGTACCATTGTAAACTGTATCGGTTTGATTGTTGGTCAAATGCAATCTTAGTTATATTGGGCAATTAATCCTGGATCATTGTGATTTTATTATATTGTTGTTGGATTTTATACTCACTTTTCAAAAAATGAATCCTATTGTTTATGTATATTGTTGTTCATGTTTGTTAAAGAAAAACCCTAGATAGAATAGCTAACCTATGGGAAAGATTACCCAAGGACACTACAGTGGTATGAGTGGTAGAATCCTGTCAGCGTGTGAGTGTATGAGCCCTGTATGCTTCGAGGGGATCCAAGTAACATTACAGTCAGAAAGAAAATAATTAACCACTGTACAGCAATGGGGAATAGGGAAGAATGAGGAGGACTGAATCTCAATGATCTCTTACATGTGCTAATTCATGGCCAGGAAAAAATAACTAATTTGTTAATACAAAGGCAGCAGCAGGGATAGAAGGAATTGACGCAGCTCCTGCAAGCCATAAACAATATTGGTAATAATATGACTAATGGTTTGAGTGTTGGATTCCATTCCTTTGCATTTTGATTTTTTTGAGCAGAACAAGAATGAATCAACTCACAGATTTAGGTTGCTCGACAAAAGCCATGCTTCAAAATAGCATTTTCTTCCTCTCTAAACCTGCAACAGTCGAACGCACGGTCCTTGCTCTGCTCTAAACCTGCAACAGTCGAACACCCACGACCCTCCTTGCTCTACCTGCAACAGTCGAACGCCCACTCTAAACCTGCAACAGTCATGGTCTTTGCCTTCCCGCGACCCTCCTAACTGCGCTTGGCCATAGAAATTAAAAAAAAATACCCCAAATTATAAATATTTTATATAATAAATAAAAAAACCCCCTCCCCCCTAGTTATACATGCAATATAATGTTTTTTGATTTTTTAATTTTTTTTACCCCAATATGAACGCACGTGATAATATATTGGTTTGTCAGTAGCTTTGCTTGAAGTGAGTTTTAATGTTAATCAAACATTCGATTATAAGCTTATACGGGGAAGGATTAATATATACATTGCAAAGGCATTATTATATAGTATTAAATATTTGTGAATCATTTAATAACTATAGGGGGTGGGATATTTATTTAAAGTTAGTTTCAGACCAAAGGGCACTTTATTTGGGTTTTAATTTAACATGTGTGTAAAAACTCTGGTCCAAAAATCTTTGTAATAGTGGTTTTTTGGGGATATTTAAATATAGGGAATTAAAAAGTAGGATAAGGTATTTTTTAAGGATTTAGTAAACTAATTTAAAATTTAATATGAAAAGGGGAATGGAATACACACAAAAATATATAAAATAACTAAGTGTAAAAAGTAGAATAAAATCTTTTCTTTTTATCATTTCACCAATACTTAGTATAAAGTATTTTTGAGGGTTTTTGTATGTTTTCGAATGAAGGAAGTTAATTAGATGGGTTTACATGTTTCATTAAGTAAGAATGATTCTTTACCTATGAAAGGATTTATAATGTATGAATGAGAGATGAAATAATGATGAATAGGGATTTAACATAAGAATTTAATATTTTCAACTAACCAGTCATCGAGCCTTGGGTCTGGTCCCAACAAAAGTCAGAGAAATGTTTTGAGCCTATTTGACTGATAGTTTAGAACATTAAATAACTATAGGGGAAGGTAAATTAGTAATTTTTCTCGATAATCATTTCTTACATGCTTTCTCCACTTCTTTCTACCTACCCGGCCTCCTTCTAACATTTTTTCCTCATTTGGCAAGTGCATTTAGGCTTGCAACCTTGAAATATTTATTCTTTTAAAGCATAAACTAACTAGATCTACCTTATTTCATCCAAGGGCTCAGATTAAATTGTTGAGCTCCTCATTATTCTCTACCTATCTACTGATTTGTCAGGATTAAATTGTCTGACAAATCTTTATTCACTATCTAAAACATGAAATTGAAAACACGACAAGCTAAGATTAAACAGTTTAACTTATCATGGATTATGGCATTTATTGACACTCTGCCATAATTATTTATTTTGTAGAAAAGTAAAAAGTAGTGGCATTTGGACTTGCTCACTTTCAAGACTTATTCTCATCTTTTTATTTTTGGGCTCTATATTTTTTAAGTCCTTTGATCTTTCTTTCACGACTTTTTACCCTCTTTTTGATTTTTTTCCTTTTATTATTTTTTTATTATTTTTATTTTTCAATAATATGGGAAAACAACTTGCAGAAAGCAAGGTATGTACATATTTTACAAGACTATCAAAAATCAATTCAAAATTATGAATCCTATATTTATAGGACCCTAATAGATTGCAAGTTCGAATTCTAGAAAAATACTTGTTGTAATGCAGGTATCGATCTATGGAAAGGTTTCTAAGGTTCTTTGCTGAGTTGCAGGCTTCAGTAGCTTATCTAGAGCATTGCGCCGCTACTCAGTAGTATTCAAAGGTTTACTAGGAAAATTTTTGCAAGATTTGGGTGTAAAAATGGCAGAAAATGGCTTGAACAGGGTTTCTTACAGTTGGGAAAGCTTTTCATAGGGTTAAACACGCAAGAATAATCGATAAATGAATTTTCAAAGGTTTTATTAAACATATTGGTTGCATTATACTGGAATTGAATGCAAGCCGCATCAAGTGGGAGAGTGGTTTCAGAGTTTGAATGAATTAAAAACCAGACTGGTTTATCACGCAGAGTTTTAGTCGTAAGTGGTTTTAGACTCAACCCACGCAATCAAATATAAAGAGGGCACGTGGAGGAGAGAATTCTTTTCAAAACAACCCATTTCGCGCTTCTTTGGCATTTGGGTGATCATGCATCTTTTCCATGCGATTTGGGATATCAACCGTTGGATCTGAGAGTTGAAAGCGAAGGGTTGAGATTAATTTGGGAGTTGCACTGGTATGATAGGTGGGACCGGGCTGTGTTATGTGGTGGGATAAAACATTACAATAAAGGCGCTTGAACAAGTTTTTTAAACCTTATGCCTTTTATAATTTGTGGTGGGTAGGCTAATGTTTTTATTTAAAACATTTATAAAATGTTTCAAACTTTATTTGTGGGCGTGATATATATAGTATATATTATATAGTTTAATCAAATGCACTCAACACTTGTTTAAACTACATGGGGCGGGATATTTAAATATAGGTATCTTTTAGACCAAGGAGAATAATTGGCTAAGATTTTATTTTGTGCACATGGGATATATTAACTTTGGTCTAAAATTTAAAATATTGGGTTTTGGGGGCTTATTTAAATATAATGAATTTAATAACTAGGGGAGGGTATTTTTAGGGATTTAATAAAATAGGTTAAAATTAAATATGAAAAGGGTAGAAAAATGAAAAAAACACATATTATCTCTAAGTAAAATGTGAAAACTAAAGCATTGCTCATATTTTATATTATTTCATTAATACTTAGGATAAATGTAATTTTGAGGGTTTTATGAATGTTTTTGAAAAGAATGAAGTTAATTATTTTAGGGTTACAATTTTACTAAGTAAGAATGTTCCCTTACTTAGAAAAAAGGGGTTTTGATGTATGAATGAAGCGTGAATGTTAATGAATTAGGGTTTAAGGTAGGAATTCAATATTTTTAACTAATCAGTCATCGAGCCTTGGGTCCGGTCCCAACAAAAGTTAGAGAAATGCTCTGAGCCTCTTTGACTGAAATTTCAGAATACTAAATACCTATAGGGGAGGGGAAATTAATGATTTTGCCTGATGATGGTTTATTACATGCTTGCTTCACTGCTTTCTACCTACCCAACTTTATTTCTAACATTTTTTCTTCATTTTGTAGGTGAATTTAGGCTTGCAACTTTAAAACATTTTTCTTTCAAAGCATAAAACTATCTAAATCTACCTTATTTCATCCGAGGGCTCAGATTAAACTGTTGAGCTCCACATCATTCTCTACCTATCTACTGATTTGTCAAGTTTAAATTTTTTGACAAATCTTTATTCTTTATCTAGAACAGGAAATTGAAAACATGAAAAGTTAAGATTAAACTATTTAACTGATCATGGATTATGGCATTTATTGAGACTCTGCACATAATCATTATTCTTGCAGTAAAAAGTAAAATTAGTGGCATTTGGACTTTCTCACTTTAAGGTATTATTTCCTTTTTCTTCTTTTGGGGTCTATATTTTTCTAAGTCCTTTGATTTTTCTTTTAGGACCTTTTACCCTTTGTTTGGATTTTTATTATTTTTCATTTTTCAAAATATGGGAAAAAAACTTGCAGAAAGAAAGGTATGTACATATTTACAAGACTATCAAAGTCAATTCAAAAATTATGAATCCTATATTTATAGGACCTTGATAGGGTTAACTTGAGGACTACATACAGTGCCAAAAACCATATTGATATACTAGTATGACATCAAACCTTGGGAAAGAGAATTTGATATACTAACTTACATAGTAGAAATTTCAAATGTAGGAGAAGCTCCTGAAAAGGTCCCAGAAAGTGGCTGATATTGAGGAGGAACTAACAGAGCACATTATAATAATGATTATGGAGAGCTTGAAAACATGGATGTATTAGTAGGCATACTTCCAGAAATCATTCTTGACATATTAAATCTGGCAACATTGTAATAAGGATTGTGGTAATGTCGAAGACCTTGACCTAAAAGGTTCAAATGTGTGAGATACCAAGAATCCAATCGAAAAGAAGAAATAGGAAGGTCTAGAATAATAGTCTTTTCACTGATAAAAACTAAAGTACTTGGATTTTATTCTTCCTTGTCTGTAGTAATATATTCAATATTAATGAGACCAAGAGGTATATTATCGGTAATAATAGGTTTTACTTTAGGTGAATGTGAAGTAGCAGTAGGGGGTATAACATTTAAAGGAGACCCAATTTCTAAAAAATCAGACTCAAGTTAAGAAATTTATGTCTGAGTTAATTGTGTTTCTGAGACTTCACTAGTATCATATTCTAAGCTAATGACTTCAGTAACTACTAGTTCGTATTGCACTAAGCCTATTTAAAATTCTTGAGGTTGATTCAATTCAGTTACATATTCTATAATGGTAGATGTCTCACGTTGATCTGAAGTCCTAGCTCATGTTGATTTTGTCCTTTCCGCCTTAATGTTTTCCAATTGACTTGGTGTACACTCAGGGGGTTTACCCTAAATTCTTTGTGAATGTCTTGGTAAATCATGCACGATGAATTTTAATTAAGAATTCAAAAAATATAAGAAAACATCACACCGAGGCCTATAAAAGATAAAAACAAAAAATAACACATGCCAAAAAATATATGAATCAAACCACACAAGAAACCTTTTCACATCGAAATCACTAATTGGTGATGAAATGCAACGTCGCGGTAATCAAGGTGAAAAGTATATATAGATAAAGAGGATGGAACCAATTACCCTGACAACCTCCTTAATGAAACAATATGGTGCATGTAACTCCACTTATGCCATCTTGAGTGAATATTACCCTCAAAAAGGTCCAAGTGAGTCTATTCAACATTTGTTCCAAGTACAGTAGAGACCTTCCCTCTACCGCCAACTTGGGAGATACCCCTAAGATTATGGTCACTAAGGTTACCACCTACAACAATTAGAACTAGGGGAATAGTTTAAGATCAGATGTACATGTACGGGAAGAGTAACAAAGCTCAATCCCTTTGAAATTTCCTCAACATGTATAATCTGAGGTTTACATCCAAATTACCCCAAGTACCTTTCGACATCATTTGTAATGCATGAAAACAACTCTACCGTAATCAATGAAGTGGGTATGATCTCTTCATCGGGCCTGATATGATCTCGTTCTTGACTCCCTTGTAAGAGGAGATTCCTACAAAAAAATTGCTAATCAAAAAATGCTAATCAATTTTATTAACACTGTGTTATTAAGTTGTTACTTACTAATTGGGTTATGGAAGTGGAGCTGATGATATTATGACCAGACTCAAAAACTCTAATGCAGTCAACTATAAAATTTTAACCTTTTCATTCAATGAATTCCTAGTTATGGGAGAGTAAGAGCCTTTTATATTTTCAAATGAAATGCAAAAACATAGATTCCGACAACATTATTTTCCAAAAAAACGGAAATTTCACTTGAAACATTTCAATTGCATCAATTAAATCAAAATTCCAGTTCACTTAACAAGTCAAATAACCATAAATTTTCCATTTACAAGGAATCACTCACAATTCTTAAAAATGCACAGAGAAATCAATAAAACATTGAAATGAATTTGTATTACTGAATGGAACTAACTTAATGGCAGTAACTCCAAAACTGAAAAATAAATCGCTTTCGTTTTATATTAAGAAAAAGAAGAAACTGTATCAAAACACTAAAAATTTGAGAAAACCATAACTTCACTAATCTAGAAGAGATTTCACAAATAAGAAAATTATTCACTAAACCAGGTATATTTGTAAGAAAAAATACAGGGAGTAAACAATTTAATAACAACCAATCTCTTTTTTAATCAATCAGCAAGAAATCCAGATAAAACCCTACCCAAATTTCTGAAAAGGATTGATTCTCAACAAGACCTCACTATGGCATTCAAACAAGTTCACAAAAGGTATATGAAGGTAAAAAAAAAGCATAATGAAACACTCAAGAAGAAAAATCTAGACTCTGATCAAGGAAAATCTACATTTTCAAAATTTCTAAGGTTTTCTTAGGTGAACAGTTTAGTATATTGCGCATGCACACATTTTCTTAACAAAAATTGTGATGATATGCACTATGTTGCTGAACAGAAACCACGTAGATCAAGAATGCTTCAATAAAAATTAAAATAAAGGAAATCAAACTAGGGGATATGAAAAGTCACTAATTTTATAATACTCAAATACAGCTAATAAAAAATTATCAAAAAAAATGAAAAGGAACAGAACGAAGTCGTTCCCTAGTGGATTCTGCAATTTTTTATGCAGATTAATCCTTCTTGCGGATAAGATAATTCTCCCTATATTCCTAAGGAAAAATAGAAGAAAACAAAAAATTGAATAACTCTTTCCCTAATCCTACTTTGTTTGAATAATAAATACAAGAGAATGAGAATGGAGCCCTTACCTATTTGTGAAATTCTTGATGGAGATCCCCAATTCGTCTTGATGCACCTCCTCAGTGCTCAAAAAGACTTTCAATCACATACATAAAAATGATAAAAGGCATATGCAATATAATAATTCAAACAAGCTTAATCTAATGATAAAGGAGATTAGAAATTTATATCATCTTAATGAATAAACAAAAGGAAAATAAATCATTCATCATTTCAGTAAGACAATACAATGGAAAAAGGATTCATTTTTATTATTTCAAGGATAAAGAAGAACCTCAAAACTTCTTCCTTGATGTTGTGAGGTTCCTCCCAAATGCCTCCAACCCTCTCCTTTGATGGTAAGCTTCCCAATATAAATATAAGAGCATGATTATACCTTTTTCTAACTCCCATAACTCTCTACCCTATAGTCAATTTATAGGCCAAGAAGACCATGTTTCAGATCCACAAGAGGAGGATGAGATCCACTAATAGTAGTAATAGGGTTGCTTGATGAAAGGGAATTAGTTCCACAATGTGAGGGGTAAGGCTCAACTAGATATGATCTAGAAGATTTTAGTTAGGAATATTAACCCAACAAGGCTTCTAGAATTCACTTTTTTTTTCTTTTAATTGAGATATTTGTGTGGTCTACAGTGGAAGACAAATCACAATTTTGTGCAGGTTTCGATGGTAGAAACTATGAATTTGTGAAAAATGACTAGGAAAACTGCACATGCTATGTCAAACATGTTATACAGCCTCATTACAAAAAAATCATATTTTCAATTGTTTTAGTTTATTGAATTTCAAGGGAGTGCTTTCAAACATGTTTATGGATGGTGAGAGATCCATTTTAATGGTAAAGTGTCATTTTGACAAAATAATGTGTAACACTCTCATAGAATAGTTGGGAATACATAGTCGAATGGTATTGAATAGAAAACCATCCTATAACAGGAACTCTTTCCATGTGATACTATCTCTTTCCACAGGGTTTTTTCATGCATCAAAATTTTCTTGAAAATCAACATCGTCTTCTTACAAATCCTTTAAATATTCAAATCCTAAAACCTGCACTTGACTCTCTTGCATGATGAAATCCTCTTGCTTAAAGCATCAACTACCTTATTTTTTTGTCCACCTATATTCTTTAGAAAAAAGGTGAAACTCGACAAAACATCAACTCACTTGGTGTGCTTATGGTTGAAATTATGTTACTACGTTATATACCATAACACAGAATTACCATTAAATAGAGCAAAGTCCTTGGAAATTAAATAGTGCATCCAATGCTTTAAAGCTCGAATCACAACATAAAACTCTTTGTCAAAAGAAGAGCATTTTTTATTTGAGTTACTTAAGTTCTCGTTGAAATATTCAAAAATTTTATCTTCTTGGACCAGTACATCTCTGATATCTATCCCACTTGCATCACATATTACATGGAAAAGTTGATTGAAGTCGAGCTACTTCCACACTAGTTTCTCGGTGACCATCTTCCTCAATAGATGGAAAATTTTATTTTTTTATGTTTTCTAACAAAATGGTTGGTTTTCCTTATTATTATATCAATGATAGGTTCACAAAGACTAATGAGGCTCTTGATAAACTTCTGATAGAATCTAGCTAAGCCATGGAAGATTCTAACTTCAAAAATTCTCTTGGGTAATGGACAATCCACAATTTCCTTTATTTTCTCCGCATCCATTTTTATTCCATCTTTAGAAATGAAAAAAACTTAGTATACTAACTCAAGTTTTATAAAAGTACAATTCCTCTTGTTAATTAACAACTTTTCTTGCTGCAATCGTTCCAGAAATGATCTCGCATGTCTGATGTGCTCTTCTTTAGTTTGATTGAAAATAAAAATATCATCTAAGTAAATAATGAAAAACTTACGAGTGAACTCCTTCAAGACTTAATTCATCAACTGCGTGAATTTATTAGGTGAATTTCTCAGTGTAAATGGCATGAACATCCATTTTTACAACTCATCATTTATCTTGAAAGTTGTCTTCCACTCTTCCCCTTCTCTTCTCAAATCAATATTTGAAAAGTAAGCTTCTCCACTGAAACAGTGCATCATATCACCCATATATGGCAATGAAAATATGTATCTAATTATGATATTTTAAATTTCTCTTCAATTTGTACACATTCACCACTCTCGATCCTTATTTGGGCTTAGTACGACAATGCATGGACTCAAGCTCTCTCTTATCAACCCTTTTTCTAGCAAATCCTAAACTTGTTTCCTTATTTCTTCATTTTACTTGAGCGTCATCATTTGGAAGGCTTTCTCCTTATATCAAATATACATGGTGGTTGATGCCTATTTTGGGTGGAAACTCGCTTGTAAAATAACATACTTCAATATCATCAAATTCATACAACATTTCCTAAATTTCAATAGGTGAATATGCAATTTTAGTGTGAAAAAGTATTACCTTTAGTTTTCATATTACCACATAACTAAAATACTATTTCTCCATTTGTTGTAGAAATCATTTACCACAAAACAACAAATGCTTTAGGGACTTGTCTTAGTTGTACTTTCTTCCTTTAATGGTACAAGAGTATGTCTGACGCCATCCTTTCCAAAATTGTAGCAGTTTTTCTCTCCATCATGTATCATTTTCTTATTGAACTGCCATGGTCATCTTAGAAATATGTGGCAAACATCCATTGGAATTATATCACAGATTATTTTGTCTGTGTATCCTTCTATCTGGAACCTAACTTCACTCCATTCATTCACTAACAATTGGTGCCCCTTCTGCACCCATAATACTTTGTACGATGTTTGATGTTTAATCCTCTCCAACCCTAGTTTTTCCACCATTTCTAAGTCAACAATATTATCAGTTATTTTCTCCCAATCACTAACTTGAAACATTTCCCTTTTGATTTACACAGTCTTAGACAAGGATCTTCTTAGGGATTTTTCAACAGTTTCTTTGGCTAGCTTCAACAAGACTTTATGCATCATCAATGCCTCTCTGATTTTCAACATATTTTCTACCTCAAATTCTTACGCTTTTTTTCCTTCTATCTGAAATATATGTGCCCCATGTTTTCCAACATTCTCATTCTCTGGACACTCAAAATATATGTGACTCATTTTTCCACATATGTAGCATCGATAAACAACCACTATGCCTTCTACCTCTATATTGAGGTATTCCTCCTCTAGTGCTACCTTCATTCTCCTACTTCCTTTGTTTTTTTGAGCTTCTTGCATTATTATTTTTAGCTATAATATTTTCCTTTCTAGCTGACTATCCTTTTCCTTTAGAAAAACCATGCCCTTCAAGGCATACTGGTATGATTATTCCATGGTGCTCGAAGAAAGAATGTTGATTTCATCCTAAATATCTATTTTGAAGCCGTTGGCAATATGATGCGAGTGTTGTCCTTGATGGCAACCCACTGAATGAAGATGAAGACATGCGACCGTTGACTTGTGTTGTCCTTGATGGAAATCCACCCGATGAAGCTATTCTCGATGTAATGGACTTTGGTAAATGATGTTTGTTAGTACATGATGATGAGTGTTGTCCTTGAAAGCAACCCTCTTGATGAAGATTAAGTGGCAACTTACTCGATGAAGTTGTGCTTGATAGAATAGATATCGATGAACTAATTATGATGTATCATGAAGGCAATGAAGAAAGGAATTCGGCGCAGTGCCCTAATCTATGGTGAAAGAGTATGTTTAAGCGCATACGCGATATGTCTAGAAGAAGTCGCGTATGCACGCGGAAAATAACGTTCCAAGTCGTGTATAGTAAAGTGTTCAAAGGCAAACCAAGGGTAACCACCATGGTATCGACCCATTGTATTGGGTAATGATCCGCCTAATTGACCCCGTCCAGGTTGTTTTGGGCTCATGGTATTGCTTTGGCCCATGGTATTGAAAAAGGGGCTCATGGTATTGAAAAAGGATAAACCTATATAAGGAGAAGAAATTCATTGTGCAAATCATGAGTGTGAGAGCAAGATGTCTGAGCTTGAATGAATACTTCTCTATGAAGTATATCTATATGGAAAGGGTAAAGGTTTGATGATAGATCTGAATCTATGATGCACCTATGAAGAAATGATGAAGCGGGATATCTAGATCTGGAATGTATTTGTATCTGCTAGATCTGTTTATGGAAGGCTTAGATCTGAGATGAGGCGAACATCTATCTGAAGTAAAAGGGTAAATCTGAACTGAATATCTGATCTGAAGAAGTATGCTGCTCTATAATAATTGAAGATCTATACGCTAGTTCGCCGCAGAGGAAGCGCGTATATACGCGGCTTCGCTGAAGAGAAAGCGCGTATGCGCAATGAAATATGTACAGAGGTATACGCTAGTTTATGTGAACGGAAGCGCGTATATACGCGACATCAGTGAAAGGAAAGCGCGTATGCAAACTAGGGTTTGCTGAAGTCTGTGGTAAGAAATGTCTGATCTGTTCTGCTGGTTTACTGATATCTGTCAGTGAGTTATATGTATCTGCTTCATGGTTGACTGTGCTTAAAAGTATGGAAAGGGTCTAGTCTGGAAATATGATGAAATGTGGCCTGCAAGTGGTGTCCTAGTGGAAGCTTTGGATCCAGTGTGAAAATTGATGAAACGTGGTCCATAGAGGTGCCGAGGGTTGTAGCCTTCAGTCAGGGGGTTGAAGCTCCCTTCCAGGTGAGGCTGGTAAACGAGATCAGGGGGTCGTAGCTCCCTTCCAGGAGAGGCTGGTAAACGAGTCAGGGGGTTGGAGCTCCCTTCCAGGAGAGGCTGGTAAACGAGCGCAGGTGGGTGCCTGCGTGCTGGTCAAGTCTGCGCCAGCACATATGTTGTAAGATGTTTTCTCTATAATGAAATATTGAAGGCTGAGCAACTGCAGCGGTGGTTTTCTCCCGACTTGGGTTTCCACCTAAAAATCCTGGTGTTCATGTGTGATGCTTCGTGTGATGGTTTATTCTGTTCTTACTGCACATGTTTACAAGCTTATAGAACATCTAATAAATGAATGATGGAATGATATAAGTGAAGAACTAACGGCATAATTAGATCTCTGTGTATACGCGAGTTTTATGAAGGATATCCGCGTGTATACGCTACTTGGCTTCAACAAAGTAGCGTATGGGTTTTGCGACATGAAAAAGTAAAAAGTTTTGAATATGCGGTAAATGCGATTCACCCCCCTCTCGGTATTTTTCCCAACAATTGGGATCAGAGCAGGTCCTTCTGCAGAAGCTTGATCGCTTGAAGGAGATCCGTCGCAATGGGAAGTCATGAAGGAGTAATGTCTATAAAGCCACCTCTATTCAATGGAAGCAATCTGATATTCTGGAAGGTACGAAAAAAAGCATATCTGCAAAGTCTTGGTGCAGATGTATGGGCAATCGTGGAAGAAGGTTATCAATACCCGGCAAGTATTCCTACTGATGCAGCAGAAAGGAAGAAGTATGAAATCAATGCCAAAGCGGTGAATGTCTTATTAGGAAGCATGTCTGAATCAGAATTTGCTAAAGTGATGCAGCTACATTCAGCAAAAGAAATATGGGACAAAATCATTCTGAGCTATGAAGGAGATACAAAGGTAAAAAGTGCAAAACTCCAAACTCTTAGAATTAAATATGAAAATTTGAAGATGCATAGTGATGAAAGTGTTGCCAGTTTCTTTCTTCATCTAGATGATATTGTAAATCGGATGAGAAATTTGGGTGAAACCATAACTGATACTACTCTGGTAGAAAAAGTCTTAAGATCCTTGACTTCAAGATTTGACTCTAAAGTTTCAGCTATTGAAGAAAGGCAAGATATGCAAACTCTTACTATTGTTCAATTACATGGTATTTTGACTGCTTTTGAAATGAGACAAGGAGGACCTTCTCAAATCAAAGAAGCTGCTTTTAAGGTGTCTGCAAAAGGAAAGGAAAAGGAAGTTGTCAAAGAAACCAGCTATACATCCGAAGAAGAAGAAGCGAATTTTGTGAGAAAACTCCAACTAGGTACTGGAAGATTCAAAGGTAAGCTTCCCTTCAAATGTTTTGAGTGTGGAAAAGTTGGTCACTATGCTGCTAAATGTCCTTATAGAGAAAAACATGGTAAAGGGAAACAATTTGAAAAAAGGAAGAGTTATTATGCAAATAAAGATGATGATGAAGTGTCCAGTGAAGATGAAGAAGATTCTGACCATGATCTGAAAGTACTCATGGCAAAGAAGCAAAAGAAGAAGGCTACTCGAAACAAGAAGATATCTCAAAAAACTTGTATAGCAGAAATTGAAGAAGATGAATCAGATAGTGATTGGGGTCCTTGTAATACTCTTCTTTGTGCAAACAATAGTGAAGATAGTGAAAGTAAAGTGGTGGATCTAGAAGAAGCTATCAAGATCAAAGTTGAAGAACAAAAAAAGGAAATTGATAAGAAAGATTCTATCTACAAAGAGATGATCTCTCAAATGAAAGATCAAATAGAAATGTTGAATGGACAGGTGGACAAGTATCAAAGGTTTCATACTTATGCATCCAATCGAATTAAAGAACTAGAAGCAGAAATCAACGATCTAAATGTAGATCTCAAAAAATCAAGCAAGAAGAATGAAGGACTTGAAGCTGCAATCATCTCTCTGCAAGCAGATCCTGAAGCATCAAGTAAGAAGAATGATGAACCTCTACAACTATTTGGAAAGGAAGGCCTTGAAGCAGAAATCATCTCTCTCAAAGAAGATCTGGAAAAATCAAATAAGAAGAATGAAGAGCTGCAACAAACATGTGAAGAAAACGAAAGTTGGTTGAAAGAAGAGATTCTAAATCTGAAGGATCAAGTAGAAGATGGAAGAAGGAAAGAAGAAAGCATGACAAAGCAATGTCAAGCCTTGGAAGTTGAGGTAAACATTCTCAAAGGTAAATTAGAAGAAAAGGTTAAACTTTTGAGGTTTCAAGATAGTACTAACATTTTGGACAATATTCTGAGTAATCAAAGGTCTCCTGCTATCAAACTTGGTCTTGGTTTCCATGAAACTGTTAAAAGAGAATCTAGCTCACAAGGAAGTGCTAAAAATTCAGAGGATGTCAATGCAAAACCTGAAGTGTTGAAAGAAACAAAAGGTCAACCAACAATGATGAAATCTCAAAGGAAATCAGTCAATAAAGTTGAATGCTTTAAATGTCATAATTATGGGCATGTTGCAGCAAATTGCAGGAGCAGATCATTTCAGCCTCAAACTAACAGATCCTACATAGAAAGGTACTCTGGTTTCTTCAAGGGATATTGTTTTTCATGTAACAAGTATGGACATAAAGCAGCTGATTGTAGAAGGAGGAAGAATAGAAATACTCATTATGGTTCTTATGCTTATTTTTCTGGACATATGAGATGTTATTCTTGTAACAAGTATGGACATGTAGAAAAGGAATTCAGGTTGAACAGATATGTAAAAGTTGAATGAACTAGGCACACAAATAGAAAAGATCAAACAAATGCGGAAAAGATGGAGGACAGTCAGAAACGTGAAATTAGAGCCCCTCTGCTGATCATAAAAAGCACGGAAAATTTGACTTTTTTATTGTTGCGAGAAACAGTGTGGGATACATTGTGAGATTTAGTAATGTATCGTCACAAGGGGAGCAATGTATGATGTCTCTCATGGTTGATTTGATTATTCTGGTTATATGTATTTCTGACAGAGCATCTGATATGAAGAAGACAGGTACAGGAAGTACAAGTTCAGGGGGAGATGAAGGAATGTGAAAAATTTCTATGCCTCACTTTCCATACGCGGGTTCTATTAACAAAAGTCGCGTATACACACGAGTTCCAGCAGACACAGTCGCGTATGCATTAATGATAAGAGAATTTATATGATAGCTGAAGATCTGGAGCAGAGGTTCAGGGGGAGTATCAGTCTGATTGTTAATAACTGCATTATTGACTCTGTATCAGCTTAATTTCTCAGTTTTAAATAATGTTGATATGATACTTGGTTACTTATGTTGAAGATTATGGATAAGTCTTGTTTGCTTGTTGATGAAGAGTATTCGTTGCTGAGATGAAAGTCATATAATTCAGAGATAAGGACAGTTCAAGAAAATATTGTTGCTGATGACTTGTTGATGAACGGATTCAGGTTGCACAAGTTAAGGAAGAGCACTGGTTCAGGGGGAGCAGCAGGTTGAATACTAATGATTGCATTGTTGGCAATATGACTGCTTATTCTTGGTTATCGTGATACTCATGCTTAAATGATGATGACTTGGTATATAGAGATTTTGATCCCTGTTTACTGAAAAGTATCTTTTGTGCTCACACATGGATGAGTTGGAAGTCGTTTGATTCAGAAATAAGAATAGATCATGCAGAGTTTGTTACTATGGTTGAGATCTTTTGCCTACATATGTTACTTCATGTTAAATCTTAAAGATCATGGTGATATTGGACCACATGGATGATTGACACATATTTGAAGATGTTGTTCTGGTATGATAATTTCTCTTGGAAAGAATGTATTGATGCTGCAAAGAATCTGAAGGCTTGGTTACTAATGTACTTATGCTACAACCATTGGATGATGCTTGAAGACACAAATACACTGTTCTATCTATTTGTATTCCAGGGAAGCATTCAAATATCTCAAAAAGAAGCTGAACACTGTCTTTGCCTCACAGAGGATCAGATCTGGTTAAAATATAGAAGATGGTATTGGATACGCGGATTTCCTGAAACACAGTCGCGTATATACGCGAGTTCATGCACATAAAACCGCGTATGTCTGATTGCTGACAAATTTCTGTTTGGGGTCAGCTTTCTTCAGCACATCTGCAGTGCTGTTTGGTATCTCTGATACTGTTTGGTATCTCTGGTGGTGTTCCAGTTCTCATAATTCCATTTCTAATATTTTGATAAAAATGCCTTGATGATTTGTTGGTAAAAGTGTTCAGGATGCACAAACTAAGGGGGAACCTTAGTCATATGGAAAGGATGCTTGGATGAACAGATTTAGGGGGAGCATTAGCCTTGCTGAGTATAATGCATTGTTGGCATTATGATGGTTCTGAAATATGTTCTTTTTCTTGAGGTATTTTTGGTATTGGTCATAAAAGTCATATTTGTAATTTGATGAAAAGGTCTTGTTGAGACCCATGATGTAAAATTGTAATATTCAGTCATGTAAGGACTTGACAAATTTTTAAACCCACTTGGTTGGGTAGCTGAGTCAAATTTTGTAAACCCACTTGGTTGGATATTTGAGGTAAGTATGAGTCGTTGGTGATAGGAAGTTCATAGAGTCATGTACTTCATTGAAAAATATGTTTGAAGATTCAGAGGGAGCTTGGTCACTTCAGTATACATCAGATCTGCAGAACGCTTCTTCTACATAAGGAGAAAAGGGGGAGAGTGTGTTGGTTTTGATTCGCCATTTGCCCTTGATGTCAAAGGGGGAGAGTGACATGGTGTTTGAATGAAGAGAAAGAATGGTGTCAAAGAATGGGGAGAGTGAGAGTGACATGGTGTCATTGTATTCTTAATATACCTATCTGTTGTGGTGATCAAACACCATCGTGGTTGCCATCAAGTCCAAAGGGGGAGATTGTTGGCAATATGATGCAGAGTGTTGTCCTTGATGGCAACCCATTGAATGAAGATGAAGACATGAGATTGTTGGCATGTGTTGTCCTTGATGGAAATACACCTGATGAAGTTATTCTTGACTTGATGGACTTGGTAAATGATGTAAATCTGATGTGAAATGATGTTAGTTAGCAATATGATGTTGAGTGTTGTCATTGAATGGCAACCCACTTGATGAAGAAGATGGAAACTTACTTGATGAAGTTGTGCTTGATAGAATATGTTCTTGATGAAGTAAATCTGATGTATCTACAGAGAGTACAGAAGGTAATGAAGAAAGGAATTCAATATGTGCTAGATCCATGATGAAAAGAGTATGTTTCAAGGAATATGTGGATTTGTCTAGTATAAGTCGCGTATGCACGCGGTAAAGTACGTGCCAAGTCGCGTATGGGCAAAAGCGCTCAAAAAGTGCAAAACCAGGGGTAACCACCATGGTATTGACCCATTGTATTGGGTAATGATTCGTCTAAATGACCCCGTCCAGGAATACCATCGGAAGTAATGTGGTTTTGGCTCATGGTATTGAAAAAGAGTAAACCTATATAAGGAGAAGAAATTCATTGTGCAAATCATGAGTGTGGGTGCAAGATGTCTGAGCTTGAATGAATACTTCTCTCTGAAGTATATCTGAATGGAAAGGGTTACAATTGAATGAAAGATCTGAATGTATGATGCACCAATGAAGAAATGATGAAGAAGGAAATCTAGATCTGGAATGTATTTGTATCTGCTAGATCTGTTTATGGAATGCTTAGATCTGAGATGAGGCGAACATCTGTCTGAAGTAAAGGGTAAAAATCTGTGTGATGTATCTGTTCTGAAGAATTGCAATGACCTAAATGTCTGAAGAACCATACGCTAGTTCGCCGCAGAGAAAGCGCGTATGCACAATGAAATTAGATCTATAATATGTACAGAAGTATACGCTGGTTTATGTGAACGGCAGCGCGTATATACACGACATTAGTGAAAGGAAAGCGCGTATGCAAACTAGGGTTTGCTGAAGTCTGTGGTAAGAAATGTCTGATCTGTTCTGCTAGTTTATTGTTATCTGTCAGTGAGTTATATGTATCAGTTTCATGTTTGACTGTGCTTAAAAGTATGGAGTGGGTCCAGTCTGAAAATATGATGAAACGTGGCCTACAAGTTGTGTCCTAGAGGAAGCTTTGGATCCAGTGTGAAAATTAATGAAACGTGGTCCATAGAGGTGCTGAGGGTTGTAGCCTTCAATCAGGGGGTTGTAGCTCCCTTCCAGGTGAGGCTGGTAAACGAGAGAAGGGGGTCGTAGCTCCCTTCCAGGTGAGGCTAGTTAACGAGAGCAGGGGGTCATAGCTCCCTTCCAGGAGAGGCTGGTAAACGAGTCAGGGGGTTGGAGCTCCCTTCCAGGAGAGGAGAATTTGGTAAACGAGTGCGGTCGGTGCCTGCGTGGCGGTAGGAGGCTGCGCCACACATATGTTGTAAGATGTTTTCTCTATAATAAAATATTGAAGGGTGAGCAACTGCAGCGGTGGTTTTCTCCCGACTTGGGTTTCCACCTAAAAAAGCCTGGTGTTCATGTGTGATGCTTTGTGTGATGGTTTGATACATTTGTTACTACACATGTTTCTTTGGTAACTTAACATGAGATGAATGAATAGTGCAACAGAGAACTATGTTAATAAATATCTGCATATTTAGATCCACTGCTAATACGCGAGTTGTGCTAAGGATATCCACGATGTACTTCGAGTCTTTACTAAAGGAAAGTAGCGTATGGGTTTTAAAGGAATGAAAAAGTCAAAAGTTTTGAATATGCAGTAAATACTGATTCACCCCCCCCCCTCTCAGTATTTTTCCCAACAATTGGTATCAGAGCAGGTCCTTGTAGAGAAGCTTGATCGCTTAAAGGAGATCCGTCGCAATGGGAAGTCAAGAAGGAGTAATGTCTATAAAGCCACCTCTATTCAATGGAAGCAATCTGATATTCTGGAAGGTATGAACAAAAGCATATCTGCAAAGTCTTGGTGCAGATGTATGGGCAATCGTGGAAGAAGGTTATCAATACCCGGCAAGTATTCCTACTGATGCAGCAGAAAGGAAGAAGTATGAAATCAATGCCAAAGCGGTGAATGTCTTATTAGGAAGCATGTCTGAATCAGAATTTGCTAAAGTGATGCAGCTACATTCAGCAAAAGAAACATGGGACAAAATCATTCTAAGCTATGAAGGAGACACAAAGGTAAAAAGTGAAAAACTCCAAACTCTTAGAATTGAATATGAAAAATTGAAGAAGCATAATGATGAAAGTGTTGCCAGTTTCTTTCTTCGTCTAGATGATATTGTAAATCGGATGAGAAACTTGGGTGAAACCATAACTGATACTACTCTGGTAGAAAAAGTCTTAAGATCCTTGACTTCAAGATTTGACTCTAAAGTTTCAGCTATTGAAGAAAGGCAAGATCTGCAAACTCTTACTATTGTTCAATTACATGGTATTTTGACTGCTTTCGAAATGAGACAAGGAGGTCCTTCTCAAATCAGAGAAGCTGCTTTTAAGGTGTCTGGAAAAGGAAAGGAGAAGGAAGTTGTCAAAGAAACCAGTTATATATCCGAAGAAGAAGAAGCGAATTTTGTGAGAAAACTCCAACTAGGTACTGGAAAATTCAAAGGTAAGCTTCCCTTCAAATGTTTTGAGTGTGGAAAAGTTGGTCACTATGCTGCTAAATGTCCTTATAGAGAAAAACATGGTAAAGGGAAACAATTTCAAGAAAGGAAGAGTTATTATGCAAATCTAGATGATGATGAAGTGTCCAGTGAAGATGAAGAAGATTCTGACTATGATCTGAAAGTGCTCATGGCAAAGAAGCAAAAGAAGAAGGCTACTCGAAACAAGAAGATATCTCAGAAAACATGTATAGCAGGAATTGAAGAAGATGAATCAGATAGTGATTGGGGTCCTTTGAATAATCTTCTTTGTGCAAACAATAGTGAAGATAGTGAAAGTAAAGTTGTGGATCTAGAAGAAGCTCTCAAGGTTAAAGTTGAAGAACTCCAAAGTTCATCTAAGACGCAAGAATATATCAACAAAGAGATGACCTCTCAAATGGAAAAACAAGTAGAAATGCTGAATGGACAGGTGGACAAGTATCAAAGGTTTCATACTTATGCATCCAATCGAATTAAAGAACTAGAAGTAGAAATCAACGATCTAAATGCAGATCTCGAAAAATCAAGCAAGAAGAATGAAGGACTTGAAGCTGAAATCATCTCTCTACAAACAGATCTTGAAGCATCAAGTAAGAAGAATGAGGAACCTCTACAACCATTTGAAAAGGAAGGCCTTGAAGCAGAAATCATCTCTCTCAAAGAAGATCTGGAAAAATCAAATAAGAAGAATGAAGAGTTGCAACAAACATGTGAAGAAAACGAAAATTGGTTGAAAGAAGAGATTCTAAATCTGAAGGATCAAGTAGAAGATGGAAGAAGGAAAGAAGAAAGCATGACAAGGCAATGTCAAGCCTTGGAGGTTGAGGTAAAAATTCTCAAAGGTAAATTAGAAGAAAAGGTTAAAATTTTGAGGTTTCAAGATAGTACTAATATTTTGGACAATATTCTGAGTAATCAAAGGTCTCCTGCTATCAAACTTGGTCTTGGCTTCCATGAAACTGTTAAAGGAGAATCTATCTCACAAGGAAGTGCAAGAAATTCAGAGGATGTCAATGCAAAACCTGAAGTGTTGAAAGAGACAAAAGGTCAACCAACAATGATGAAATCTCAAAGGAAATCAGTCAATAATGTTGAATGCTTTAAATGTCATAATTATGGGCATGTTGCAGCAAATTGCAGGAGTAGATCATTTCAGCCTCAAACAAACAGTTCCTATATAGAAAGGCACTCTGGTTTCTTCAAGGGATATTGTTTTTCATGTAACAAGTATGGACATAAAGCAGCTGATTGTAAAAGGAGGAAGATTAGAAATACTCATTATGATTATTATGCTTATTTCTCTGGACACATGAGATGTTATTCTTGTAACAAGTATGGACATGTAGAAAAAGAATGCAGGTTGAATAGATATGAGAAATTGGATAACTTCTAGCACACAAATAGAAAGTTCAAACAAATCTGGAAAAATATGGAGGACCGATCAGAAACGTAGGGAATTTTGACGCTACTGCAGTCATCCGCTTCTGAAGCTTACTTCTCTGATTGACTGCAGGAATGATGTGGGATACATTATGAGATTTAGTAATGTATCGTCACAGGGGGAGCAATGTATGATGTCTCTCATGGTTGATTTGATTATTCTGGTTATATGTATTTCTGACAGAGCATCTTACATGAAGAAGACAGGTACAGGAAATACAAGTTCAGGGGGAGATGAAGGAATGTAAAAAATTTCTATGCTTCACTTTCCATACGCAGGTTCGATGAACACAATTTGTGTATACACGCGAGTTCTAGCAGACACAGTCGCATATGCTTTTATGATAAGAGAATTGGGATGACAGCTGAAGATCAGGAGCAGAAGTTCAAGGGGAGCATCAGTCTGACTGTTAATAACTGTTTTATTGACTCTGTAGCAGCTTAATTTCTCAGTTTTAAATAATGATGATATGATACTTGGTTACTTAAGTTGAAGATTATGGATGAGTCCTGAAAAGTATTTGTTGCTGAGATGAAAGTCTTATAATTCAGAGATAAGGACAGATCATGTAGAGATTGTTGTTGATAACTTGTTGATGAATGTATTCAGGTTGCACAAGTTAAGGAGGAGCACTGGTTCAGGGGGAGCAGCAGGTTGAATACTAATGATTGCATTGTTGGCACTATGACTGCTTATTCTTTGGTTATTGTGATACTCATGCTCAAAAGATGATGAATTGGTATATGGTTTATTATGATGAGATTTTGAGCCCTGTTTGCTGAAAAGTATCTTTTGTGCTCACACATGGATGAGTTGGAAGTCGTTCGATTCAGAAATAAGAATAGATCATGCATATTTTGTTACTATGGTTACTTCATGTTAAATCTTAAAGATCATGGTGACATTGGACCACATGGATGATTGACACATATTTGAAGATGTTGTTCTGGTATGATAATTTCTCTTGGAAAGAATGAATTGATGCTGCAAAGAATCTGAAGGCTTGGTTACTAATGTACTTATGCTACAACCATTGGATGACGCTTGAAGACACAACTACTCTGTTCTATCTATCTGTATTCCAGGGAAGCATTCAAATATCTCAGAAAGAAGCTAAACACTGTCTTTTTCTCACAGAGGATCAGATCTGGTTAAAGTATTGAAGATGGTATTGGATACGCGGATTTCCTGATACACAGTCGCGTATATACGCAAGTTCATGCACATAAAACCGCGTATGTCTGGTTGCTGACATTTTTGTTTGGGGTCATCTTTCTTCAGCACAGCTGCAATGCTGTTTGGTATCTCTGATACTGTTTGGTACCTCTGGTGGTGTTCCAGTTCTCATAATTCTATTTCTAATGTTTTGATAAAGATGTCTTGATGATTTGTTGGCGAAAGTGTTCAGGATGCACAAACTAAGGGGGAACCTTAGTCATATGGAAAGGATGCTTGGATGCACAGATTCAGGGGGAGCATTAGCATTGCTGAGTATAATGCATTGTTGGCATTATGATGATTCTGAAATATTTTCTTTGAAGTGTTTCTGGTATTGGTCATAAATGGTCATATTTGTAATTTGATGAAAAGGTCTTGTTGAGACCCATGATGAAAATTGTAATAGTCAGTCATGTAAGGACTTGACAAATTTGTAAACCCACTTGGTTGGGAATTTGAGTCTCATATGTAAATCCACTTGGTTGGATCTTTGATGTAAGTATGAGTCTTTGGTGATAGGAAGTTCATAGAGTCATGTAGTTCATTGAAAAATATGTTTGAAGATTCAGCATGAACTCACGGGGAGCTTGGTCACTTCAGTATACATCAGATCTGCAGAACGCTTCTTCTACATAAGGAGAAAAGAGGGAGAGTGTGTTGGTTTTGATCCGCCCTTTGCCCTTGATGTCAAAGGGGGAGAGTGACATGGTGTTTGAATGAAGAGAAAGAATGGTGTCAAAGAATGGGGAGAGTGACATGGTGTCATTGTATTCTTAAGTGTGGTGATCAAACACCATCGTGGTTGCCATCAAGTCCAAAGGGGGAGATTGTTAGCAATATGATGTAGAGTGTTGTCCTTGATGGCAACCCACTGAATGAAGATGAAGACATGAGAGTGTTGGCATGTGTTGTCCTTGATGGCAATCCACCTGATGAAGTTATTCTTGACCTGATGGACTTGATAAATGATGTAAATCTAATGTGAAATGATGTTAGTTAGCAATATGATGCTGAGTGTTGTCATTGAATGGCAACCCACTTGATGAAGAAGATGGCAACTTACTTGATGAAGTTGTGCTTGATAGAATATGTTCTTGATGAAGTAAATCTGATGTATCTACAGAGAGTACAGAAGGTAATGAAGAAAGTAATTCAATATGTGCTAGATCCATGATGAAAAGAGTATGTTTCAAGGAATACACGGATTTGTCTAGTATAAGTCGCATATGCACACGGTAAAGTACGTGCCAAGTCGCGTATGGGAAAAAGCGCTCAAAAAGTGCAAAACCAGGGGTAACCACCATGGTATTGACCCATTTTATTGGGTAATGATTCATCTAAATGACCCCGTCTAGGAATACCATCGGAAGTAATGTGGTTTTGGCTCATGGTATTGAAAAAGGGTAAACCTATATAAGGAGAAGAAATTCATTGTGCAAATCATGAGTGTGGGTGAAAGAGTTTGAGCTTGAATGAATACTTCTCTCTGAAGTATATCTGAATGGAAAGGGTTACAGTTGAATGAAAGATCTGAATGTATGATGCACCAATGAAGAAATGATGAAGAAGGAAATCTAGATCTGGAATGTATTTGTATCTGTTAGATCTGTTTATGGAATGCTTAGATCTGAGATGAGGCGAACATCTGTCTGAAGTAAAGGGTAAAAATCTGTGTGATGTATCTGTTCTGAAGAATTGAAATGACCTAAATGTCTGAAGAACCATACGCTAGTTCACCGCAGAGGAAGCGCGTATATACGCGGCTTCGCTGAAGATAAAGCGCGTATGCACAATGAAATTAGATCTATAATATGTACAGAAGTATACACTGGTTTATGTGAACGGAAGCGCGTATATACGCGACATCAGTGAAAGGAAAGTGCGTAGGCAAACTAGGGTTTGCTGAAGTCTGTTGTAAGAAATGTCTGATCTGTTCTGCTGGTTTACTGATATCTGTCAGTGAGTTATATGTATCAGTTTCATGTTTGGCTGTGCTTAAAAGTATGGAGTGGGTCCAGTCTGAAAATATGATGAAACGTGGCCTGCAAGTTGTGTCCTAGAGGAAGCTTTGGATCCAGTGTGAAAATTAATGAAACGTGGTCCATAGAGGCGGTGAGGGTTGTAGCCTTCAGTCAGGGGGTTGTAGCTCCCTTCCAGGTGAGGCTGGTAAATGAGAGCAGGGGGTCGTAGCTCCCTTCCAGGTGAGGCTGGTAAACAAGAGCAGGGGGTCGTAGCTCCCTTGCAGGAGAGGATGGTAAACGAGTCAGGGGGTTGGAGCTCCCTTGCAGGAGAGGCTGGTAAATGAGCGCAGGTGGGTGCCTGCGTGCTGGTAGGAGTCTGCACCAGCACATATGTTGTAAGATGTTTTCTCTATAATAAAATATTGGTGAGCAAGCTGGCGGTGGTTTTCTCTGAGCTTGGGTTTCCACCTAAAAAATCCTGGTGTTCATGTGTGATGCTTTGTGTGATGGTTTATTCTGTTGTTACTACACATGTTTACTGTTAACTTAACATCAGATGAATGAATAGTGCAAAGAACTAAGTTAATAAATATCTGCATATTTAGATCCCTGCTAATACGCGAGTTGTATGAAGGATATCTGCGTGTATACGTGAGTCTACTAAAGGAAAGTAGCGTATGGGTTTTAGAGAGTGAAAAAGTAAAAAGTTTTGAATATGCAGTAAATACTGATTCACCCCCCCCCTCTCAGTATTTTTCCCAATAGTCGAATGGGGAGTGATAAAAGAGAAGATTGGTCTAGATATTTTGTATGGCTGTCGTCAATTCCAAAAGGGGGTGTTCTTGGCATTATGGTTTTCATGGTTTCAAATGGTTTTTGTTGGCATTGACATAAACCTTGTAGTGTGTTTTAGATGTTTAGTCATCCATATGTTGGATTGGTTGCCACTGGTTATGTTTGATGTCAACCTTCTATTGGGATTCATAATTGATTGATGTAAACCTGATGACAGTTTGCATGATGCATTTATATCATGCTTGTGATGATCTGGATGATAAATTGATCTCAACCTCATTGTGGTCTAGTCGATGGCTTTGATGTCGTACCTCCCATGGTTTGTGTGTTGAACTCCTAGACATTCGTTTGATGCAGATATCTTATGGTCAAGTGTTAGAGATGTTGATAGATGTTGATTAGTGTGGAAGACAACATGTTCATTAAGGTATCATGTTCATGTTCACGACTTATTACAATGATTTTTGGCCTCATGATGATGGTATTTGTTTGCTATAGAGTTTTGTAGAGGTGCTAAAGTTGTGCAGGTGTCTAAGGAAGAGTAGATGACTTATTTGCATGATGTCAAATATTTTGGAGGCCTTGAAATGTTAATCAAGTAGATAGATATGGAGGTCATGAAATGATCATTTAGAGTCTTGAAATGATCTTGATATGTTGGTGTAATCTTTCTACCTTGGTTGGGAGATGGTTGCAGGTGCAGAGGATCAAGTTTTGAAGGTATTGGAGTTGTTTTACCTCAATTTTGGAGTTGAAACAATGGTATATCTTGTTACCAGTGGATGAAGAGAGTTTTAGCTCACGTTAATTTAATTATGGTAGCATTAACACTTCCATTCACGCACTTCCCAAAATAAGGGAAAATGTTAACCTATGTAGACTCTTTTTTCCTACATTCGTCATGCTTTCTAGTGTCTTCTAGAGGTTGAAACTATGGTAATTTATCTTGGAAATGTATGGAAATTTTTATTGACTTAGTATCTATCAGGAATAAGTGGTTACAATGTGAGTTCATTGATGGTTTTTGTAGTGGAAATAGTGGCACAAATTGGTTAAATAGACGAGAAAATAAACCATTGTGAGATTAAATGGTGGAGTTTTCTGTGAGTAGAAGAGAGTGCAGAGAGAGGAGAGCGACCCCCTACATCAGATAGACATAAAAATGTAGAATTATTGAAGCATTTGAAAATTAAAATATTAATGGGAGATATCATAGAATAGAATGATGCATGGAGAGGCCAACATAGTGACACAATTTAAAGACGTTGTTGCAAAGAAAAATCAGAGGAAAGTTTTGGATTATATTTTGATGAGTGAGATAGAGTTCAGAGCATGTTATAGAAGATATTTAGATATTTATGGAAGAGATGCATAGCTTGGTGTAGCTTTGTGATTGTGATACTGTAATTTATTTCGCAGGGTTGTTGGGGCAAATTATAGAAGTCCATATTGTTTTTATGCATCTAATTTAGTAACGGTTCGATGAATTTTCAGTTTGTGTTAATGATGATGTCTATGGAAATGAGTAGCTTGATTGATGATTGTTGATGGTAGAGTGTTTTGTTGTTAATTTTATATATTGATGAGTTGATTTCTTATTGATTTTTTGACACTGTTGTTGTTGAGGTATGATACTACATAGATGATATCGTTGAGCATAGTTTTTTTTGTGATCCAGTTTGAAAATGGATGAAATCGACGCCCTCATAGAGTTTTAGAGAAATGGTCTCCAGTATGTGGGTGCTTTCTAGGTTGGAGTAGTGTTTCCACGCTAGCGGTTGCTAGTAGCAGTGTTGCAGAAAAAATCATTTAGGCCGAATGGTAGTTGGTATAGTTGATGGTTTTCAACTCAATTTATTTTTGGGATTTAGTCTCCTATTATGTGGTGTTAGTATAACTATTTTTTGAGTTCAAGTCTCCTAACTAGTTGTATTTCACAATATATGTAAAATACTTGTGCTTGACAGAATATAATTGTTGTGTAACCAGCTGCAAAAATAGAAGAAAAGAGATATCAACGCCTTAGAAACAAGCCAATTAGAGGGGAAAACCTCCAATACATTACATAAATGAACAATTCTTTGATGATACAATTTACAAAACCTCCTTTCTATATATAGGAGTCCATGGGGCAATAATGTAATCCTAGTGGGGCCACAATGTAATCCTAGCCGACCTAACAATAATAATTTAAGGGCACAATAATAACAATATGGGGGTTACAAGGGTACAATAATAACAATAAGGGGGTTATGCTAACAACAATAGGGGAGTATACTATTAATATAGGGACCTAACATGCCCCTCTCCTTCAAAAAGATGTTGTCATCAATGCTTGAGTAGCTCTGGGTGCTTCTGTATAAAATTATCTTCCTCCCATGTAGACTCTTAAGTGGGTAAGTTCTTCCACTTGATGAGATACTCTGAAATTGATTGATTTCGTAGTTGTCGAGTTCTTGTTTCTGTGACCGCTTCAGGTTCCAATATGATTTTTCCTTCCTCATCAAGTTCTAGCAAGATTGTTTGAACTGCAAGATTTTCACCTATAACCTTATTTAAGAATGAAACATGGAAAACTGCATGCACTCGTGAAGAAGCAGGAAACTCCAATTTGTATGCCATAGTACAAATATTTTGCAACACCTTGTAATTACCATAGTACTTTGGCAATAATTTATTATCCTTCTTAGCTTGATTGAGGGACATTTGTTTGTATGGTTGTAGCTGTAAAAATACCCAATCTCCTACATCAAAACTTCTCTTGCTGCGATGTTTATCTGCCTGTTGCTTCATTCGATTTTGTGCCAGATTAAAGTTATCCTTTAAGATTTGGAGAACTTCTTGTTGATGCTCAATGTGATCTTCCACTGATTGAACCTTTGAATTTTCCCTTAAAGATGATGTGATGGATGGTGGATGATATCCATAAAGTGCCACAAATGGGGTCATTTTTGCTGCAGTATGGAAGGAAGTATTATACCACCATTCAACAAGAGGTAACCACTTGACCCATTGTGTTTTTTTATCAGATACAAAACAACAAAGATATCCTTCCAAAAATTTATTTACTATCTCAGTTTGACCATCAGATTGAGGATGATAAGATGGGCTATGAGCTAATTGAGTACCCAAACAAGAAAATAACTCCGTCCAAAAATTTCCAGTAAAAATGGGATCTGTGTCACTAACAATAACCCTTGGGCTTCCATGTAGCTTTTGAATTGTGTCCATAAATGTAGTAGCAACTGTACTTGCTTTAAATTGATGAGATAATGCACAAAAGTGTGCATACTTGGTAAGTCTATCAACTACCACCGTGATGACACTCTTTCCTTCGGACTTACGTGAAACTATGATAAAATCCATTGAAATCTCTTCCCAATGTTGAATTGGAATGGATAAAGGTTGTAGAAGTCCCGGGGTATTAATTGTCTCAACTTTATTCTACTGGAAAATCAAAAATTCCGCCAAAAACTTTTGAATATCAGATTTAAGGCCATCCCAAAAAAAATCTTTCTTCACCCTGTGGTAAGTTTTTAAAAATCCTGAGTGTCCTCCTAAAGGAGAAGTGTGCAATTCAAAAATAATCTTTTGTTTTAGTTGGTAATTCTTACAAAGATATAAGCGATCTTTGTACCATAAGGAATCATTTTTCCAACTAAATGTATCATATGTACTAGGATCTTGTTGGAACTTTCGAATGTGTGTCCATACATCTTTGTCCTTATTCCATTCATCTCTTGCTTCTGTTATCCAATCTAGTTGGATAATAGAAATGGCACAAAACAATGCTTCCACCTCTTCATTCTTTCCTGAGAGTGCATCTGCAACAACATTAAGATTTCCTTTTTGTAGATTATTTCAAAGTCATAACCCAACTTCTTTGTGACCCATTTTTTTTGCTCTTCTGAAGATAGTCTTTGTTCCAAAAAGTGCTTAAGACTATCATGATCAGTTTTTACCTTGAAGTGTGTTTCCATTAGGTAAGTTCGCCATTTCGTTAGTGCATGCAGTATTGCTAACATTTCCTTCCCGTAAATAGGTTTCTGTAATACTTTCCTTTGATTGGACAACTTTCAAAAGCAATGGGTCTTCCTTCCTGCATTAAAATAGCACCAATTCCATTTCCTGAGGATCACATTCCATAATAAAGTTTTTTGTGAAGTCTGGCATAGCTAAGACCAGTGCTAGGCACATTCCCTCTTTAAGATGTTCAAAGGCCTTAGTTTCTTCAGGAGTCCATGAAAATGCATATTTCTTCAATAATTTTGTTAGAGGTGCTGCTATTCTCCCATAATTCTTAAAAAACTTGCAATAATACCCTGTTAACCCAATAAATCCTTACAACTGCTTTATGGTTGTGGGGAATTTCCATTCCTTAATGGCTTTAATTTTTCTAGGGTCTACCCTAACACCCTCGTGAGATACAATATGACCCAGATATTCCACCTCTTGCAATCCAAAGAAAAATTTGGATGTTTTTGCATATAATTATTTCTCCTGCAATAGTTTGAGCACCCTGTCAACATGTTCAACATGATCCTTCCAAGACCTGCTGTAGATTAGTATATCATCAAAAAATACTAGCACAAATTTTCTAAGGAAGGGTTTGAAAATGGCATTCATCAACCCTTGAAATGTAGAAGGTGCATTGGTGAGGCCAAAAGGCATGACCAAAAATTCATAATGACCCTCATGAGTTCAAAATGTTGTTTTTGGAATATCTTCAGTCTTCATTCTAATTTGATGATATCCTGAATGAAGATCCAACTTGTTAAAATAAATTGCTCCATGTAATTCATCAAATAATTCATCAATCACAGGAATGGGAAATTTGTCTTTAATGGTGAGCTTATTGAGCTCCCTATAATCTGGACACATGCGCCATGATCCATCCTTCTTGTGTACCAATACTACAGGAGAAAAGAAAGAACTTTGACTAGGTTGAATTATACCTGCCTCTAACATTTCTGCAATCATACGTTCAATTTCTCTCTTTTGGACATAAGGATATCTATAAGGCCTGATGTTTGGAGGAACACTTCCTGGAATCAAATTAATAGCATGATCACGATCATGAATAGGTGGGAGTCCATTGGGAGTTTCAAACACCTTGGAATGATTGTCCAAGACTTGTTGGAGATCTACAGAAATAGATGATTTTGATGTTGGAACTTCTAGTGAGCATAATTGTGCAATTACGCCTCGTTGTTCTTTCTTTAGAATATTTTTCATGACATTAGAGCTTATTATCTTTCTTGGCTTCCATGAAATACCCCATAATTCGACGTCCTTTCCTTTTGAAAATAATTTCAAGAAAATTTCTTGAAAATTAAAAGCTACCGTCCCCAAAGATTGTAACCATTCTACTCCTAGCACAACATCAGCACCTCCCATACGAATGGAAAGCATTGGAATATTCAATACATATTCCCCCATGGTTAGGTTGATATTATGGCATTTTCTAGAGAAATTTATAGTTCTTCCATTTGCAACCATCACTTGACATTCTGGTGCTAGGTATAGGAAACAATTTAATTCCTTGGCTACCTTACAATGAATAAAATTATGGGTGGTACTTGAATCAATCAACACTATTACCTTTTTCTTCTTCATAAGTCCTTCTATCTTGAGAGTTTGAGGAGTGGTAATTCCTGTCAGTGCATTACACGATATGGTCAGACTCATTTCTTCCTCTTCTAGGGCTGGTTCCTGGTGTATATCCTCTTCTTGTTCATTTTCTTCTTCCTCTTCACAATCCATGTAAAATAATTTCTTCTCGGCACACTTATGACCTTTAGTGTATTCGCTATCACAACTGTAGCAAAGCCCTTTTTCTCTTTTTTATTCCAATTGTTGTGGTGTCAACCTTGTAGGTTGTGGAAATATAGGCATAGCAACACTTCGTTCTTTATAGAAGTGAGTGGTAGGCTTCCTTGTCGCCATAATTTTACATTCAATTTTTCTTGCCAACCTAAATGCCTTCTCCAAGGAATTAAGTTCCAAAACGCGAACTTCATGTTGGATGTTATCCTTTAAAGTTCCTATGAAGAGATCAATCCTGTGTTTCTCTGGAATATCAGTTACCCTTATATTCAACTTTTGGAAGTCCTCAATGTGTTGTCCCACTAAACCCTTTTGTTTGAGATTTATCAATTGGCTAAAGAAGGTGTTGCTCTTTGTATCCTTATAATGTGCTATCATTTCCTCCATAAAAATTGACCAAGTGATCATTTTTTTACGAGAGCAAAGCCATCGATACCATACAATTGCATTTTTTTATAAATGTAAAGTTGCAATGCATACCTTTTGTGTGTTTTGCACGTTATGAAGTTAAAAATATTGCTCCATATGTAGTATCCATGTTACAGGATCCTTTCCATCAAACTTACTCATATCCATTTTTGGAATATGGTGGTTCTTCCTGCCAAAATCAGAGTTTATGAAATCACGATTAACATTTATTTTGTTCTCATCATGAGTTTCTTCTAATATCTTTTCACCATTAGGAAACATTTCTTATATCAACTTTGTCAAACCTTCCATGTCTGCTTTTAGATCATTCTTCATGTTTTTCATGTTGTCTTTCTTGACATCCATCTTAGCTTCCATGCTAGCTTCCATGCCATCCATCTTAGCTTCCACGCCTTTCTTCAAAACTTCCATCTCATTTTTTGTTGCTCTTTGTGGGAGCGAAATTTGGTGCACTTGCTCTTGTAATTCTGATAGATCATGTTGCAATTCTTCATCGTCATGAGTCATAGTAGATCCTTCTAAAGGCTTAATGGGTGTTGAATTATTTTTACAGGGAATTTCTTAGAACCCAATACTGATATAAATTCTACAATATGCCCTTGGAATCAATTCAAGTTGATTCTTCAAACAAGAATTATGCAATTCAAAAAAAAAAAATACACACATTTTTCTTTCTTTTGAGGAGCTCGATATTGGAATTGGATTATCTCTATGACTGCAGCTCTTTAATATTTAAAGTTTCACACCAGCGTAGCCCTATGAATTCTCTTTAGAATGCCACAAATATGACCTGATTTGGATTCACCAATACAAAGTTATGTCCAATCTCCCACAATGACCTAATTATGGACTGGTTCAGTAGAGCGAACTTGTACGACTTACCACATGTCACTGTTTCGTCCTTCGGATCTAAAATTGATAGCCAATAAACTAAAGTCCGTGTACTTGCGACCACCTTTTACGACACTCCAAACCGATGCTCAAAGAGAGAGTTATGAATATTTTCCCACTATCACCTCTTTGAGATGAAATTCAGGAGCCTGAAAAAGCTCTACTTTCCACAAATCTTATCTCCGAAAATATTGCCAACCAAGATCTGAAATTTTTTGAAAAGCTTCCTCAGGATTTTGGCTTCGTACCATAAATATTTCAGCTTTTGAACCTTCGTAGAAAAAACTTTATAGCGAAAATACCACAATGACCTGTTCAGAGCAGTGAAACCCTAGAATCCAAAGCTCTGATACCAAATGTTGTGTCACCAGCTCCAAAAATAGAAGAAAAGAGATATAAACGCCTTATAAGAAAGCCACTTCAAGGGGGAAACCTCCAATACATTACATAAATGAACAATTCTTCGATGATACAATTTACAAAAGCTTCTTTCTATATATAGGAGTCTATGGGGCAATAATGTAATCCTAGTGGGGCCACAATGTAATCCTACCCGACCTAACAATAATAATTTAAGGGCACAATAATAACAATAGTGGGGTTACAAGGGTACAATAATAACAATAATGGGGTTACACTAACAACATTAAGGGACTATACTAGTAATATGGGGACCTAACAATAATATTCAGAGCAACACAATAGCAACAAGAGTTGTTTTTATGTCTCAAAGGGGATTTCCATGATATATCCTTGTGTATGATGTGTGATGATGTGATTTTTCATTGTTATACTGTTTATGTTGCTTCTTATGATCATTTTTTTTTTCTCATATGATTCACACGTTATGGTTTGTTAATATTCAATGGGTTTCTAGTTAATTTATGCATGAATAAGTTGAATATTAAAATTGTTAAAAATATATAATAAATCACATTACTGATTCGCGTCGCCCCTCTTAGTAGTGCTCAATATTTATCAAAAATGGTATCAGAGTGGGGCTCTTGGTTGTTTCTTATATACTAGAGAGTAGATCTGGGATTTTTTTGGATAAAATTTGCAAAATTTGTTTTAGAATGACTCCTCCAAGAGCATATGGACTCATGACTGCAAATTATAAAGTTTTCCATATAATAGTGCAAGAAAAATTATTTTCTTATGGACCTAATATTTGAATATTCGTATATAAAGGATATGGTGAGGATAAAAATTCATCTAAAGTAATGCAACAAAATTCTCAAATGAGGTGTACCATTTTTTAGAATCTCCACAATGCATACTTAAAAAAAATGGAGATATAAAATCTTCCAAGGAGATTTGGGACATCCTATAACTACTATTTGGAATTGATGGTAGTAGAAAAAATAAGAATAGTAATATATCTAAGAAAATGGAGGATCCAGTTGAACCATCTATCCAAGAGGTCAATAGATATTATAGTATAAGTCATAATGATTTACTTTTATGTTTTTCATAACTGTGATCTGTGATGAAAAGGAGTAAAATTTCAATGAGGATATCGCTACTTTGGGAACTGAGCTAGTAGAATAAAAAAGAATTGAAGAAGTTATGGGAAAAGGGAAAAATGATAGAAATAACTTTATTGAAGCCCTTGAGGATGTAATTTCCAAATTGAGAAAGGTGTTGGAAGAAAAGGACCAGAAATTGGAGAAAGTAAAGAGAACGATAACAGTGGATAGATCTTGCCCTAGATTTTAAGAGGGAGAGTCAAGCTCTCATGTAAGAAATAACAAAAAATAATAACCGAAGGATCTCAAATTGAAGGATTTGATTAGCCATGAAAATAATAGTGGAAAGAAAAAACAAATCCACCAAAAACATCAAATAACAAAACCAAGAGGGGCTTTCACATCTAGAAGGTAAGTTTCTCCTATGGTTGATGATAACAATTTTTAGAGGAGTGAAAAATACTTTGCACCCTTGATGGATGAGATCCAGTGATTATATTGTAACAATTTTGGACATGTGGCTAATAACTATAAGAGTAGAATGCACACATCTATGAAACCATTTCATCAACCAAGTAGAGGACCCACCCTCACGTATATAAGTTAATTTAATGATTATTTTTTTGGTTGTAACCTATTTTTCCACTAGGAAATTGATTGTAGATCTAGCTTGAGGATATGGAGATCCAACATGAAAGGAACAAGATCAAATCAATTGGCTTCATATTTTAGCCTTATAGAGTTTTATCTGTGTCACAATTTTTGGAACATGGCCAAATATTTTAATATTCTTATATCTTTCAGGTCATCCAGTCAAAAGAAGTAGAAAAAGGAGAATGGACAACCAAGGAATGAGAAATGGACCATGTGGAAGATGGAAGAGGTGAAACTTGGAAGGTGTGGAATTTCCCTTTGATCATGTGATGAGGATGATATGTGGTACATTGATAGTGGATGTTCAAACCATATTTCAGAAGATGGGAGAAAGTTTCATCTTCTAAAAAGAACCAAGACTAGACGTGTTGTTTCTTAAGGCAATAAACAAGGAAGAGTGTTGGGAAGTCGTAAATCCAATCTTGGTGAGAAGAGGAATAATGTGAATGATGTGTGGATCATGGAAGGCATGAAGCAAAATATTTTGAGTGTGAGCCAAATGGTTGATGGAGGTAAGGAAGTGATATTAAATTTCAAAGCTTATTTCATAATGAAATAAGTGTGAAAGAGATTGATTGTCAAAGGATTCAAGACACTGAAGTGAGCACATGGAGCGGGATTCACTTTTTTCTAAGAGAGTATGCATTTTGGGTGAAAAACAACAGCTTGATTGAGCCATTTTAAGTGCTCAATTGAGAAATATTTGAGCCCTCGATCAAGTTGTTTGAGGGATTAAAAAATGTAACCCGATGTTACCTACAAGCTTGATCAAGCATTTTTTTTTAGATTTACCACCAGTACAACTTAGGAATGGAATTAAAAATGGTGGCTTGATCGACCCATAAAGCTCCATTGAGCCTTAAAGCTAGATCTATCTATAGGCTAGATCTACCTTAAATTTAGATCGAGAAATATGCTATATCGAGCTTTAAATATATATCAAGCCTTTGTTTAACCATGTTAAGTGATTGATCGAGTGTTTCTTAAACTTGCGGTTGTGTGTTTTAAGCGCTAGATCGAGCTCCCAAGGTCCTAAAAATAACAAATTTAGCACCCGTTTTTGCAAATTTCTCTGCAACCCCATTTTTTACCCTAGCGGATTTAAGGCATAATTTATCCTTAAGTGGTAGAGTTGATCATGTTGGATTTGTTAAAGAATCCTCTATCCAATGGAATATGAGTTTGACACTTTCGAATTGATATGTTGTCTTTCATGTAGTTTCTTTTAAACATAATGCTTCAAATTTTTTTTCACAGTTTGAAAGGTTATGACTAAAAAATCACTAACAAAGAATATGCATAATGAAAATATTTCAAAAAATACCACTATCTTCGTTTACGAGTCGTGTTCAAAAGGGTACTCTTAGTTTTTCAATTTATTTAAATATTTGAAAACAATATTATGTGAACACATGTTTCTCCAAAATGAAATTGAAATATTACTTCTCCAACTTCGAAAATAATAAAAAATATAATTTTGCACAGAAAAATAACTTTTTAACATGAAATATTTATTTGTCTCCATTTATATATATATATATATATATATATATATATATATATATATTAAATTACACATTTAGACTATGTTATGCTACGTGAATGCACACATACCTCTTAAGATGTGTTAGAATTTCTAAGGACAAGTATGGAATTTAATGGAAAACTAAGAGATTATACGACAACATTATTTTTTGTAAAAAGTATCACTAGGACAACAACATAATTCTACACATATTCTATTTTTACTTTGAATCAAAATTCACAATGATTATATTATTTTTGCGGGCTTCAATTCTATGAAAGAGGAAAAAATTGAAATTTCATCGCCACATTTGGCCCAAAAATGTAACCCATCTTCATGCATTCACCCACCGAACAATGGGTGTGTCTTAAAGGGAAGAGTGAATAGAATGAAGTTACCAAGGGAGGAATCTTCCTCATCATATTTTGAGTACCAGAGATCAACCCCTACTGTAATCTATTCTTTCATAATATATATATTTGATTGTAGATGTACATATGAGACTTGCATGGCCTCAGGGGGAGTGTTGGCAGATTGATGAGTACCGGCAATAGATAATTTTGATCCATTATTTCCATGCATGTTTATATTAGTAGGATCAACAGACTCATATGACGTATATTTTTCTCACGGGGAGTTATGTTTGCTTCTAGTGTTTCAAGGCTTGTTATTTATATTGTTATTTATTTTTCCACATACTTCTTGCAACTAGTGTAATTACTATTTATGAGTGAAATGACTTGTTATGTCAATGTTGAAACTTTTATTGATTATTTTTTAGCTACCCTAGCATGATCTTGGAGACATGTTGTGGCATGGGCATGCATAGAGGTTACTTGATACATGGACTAGACATATGGAGGATGTTAGATGCTTATAATTTCATCCATGCATTGATTATTGCTTATCATTTTATTTTGGTTTATAGTCAAATAATTAGTGTTTGATTATCTATGGTGATAGGAATGTTGTAGCCATATGTATGGGCTAATGATGTTGTAACATTCATGTCTTTTCATGTTATTATTTTAGATCATTGGCCTGCACGAGATGATTATAGTAGGAACGTACTTCATTGATAAATCATTAGGGGAATTTTGAGGTCTAAAATGGGCCTCCTCAGGAAATTATAAAATAATAGTGGAAAAAATCACATAAGATTTGATGACATCATCAAATTTTAGAGGGAAAAATGGAAAAACTACTTTTTCAACTCATATTTTCAACTTATCTCCCAAAGTTTTTACTCCAATTTCGAGTGGGAGAACTCGTTGGATGTGAAATTTAATTCCCCATCCACGGAGTACCCATGTTGCATACTTTCTATGGGTCCTACTACACGAAAAATGAGAAATACATAAAAAAACGTGATTACAATCACGTTTTTTATGTATTTCTCATTTTTCGTGTAGTAGAGTTGATCGAAAGTATGCAACATGGGTACTCCTTGGATGAGGAATTAAATTTCACATCCAACGAGTACTCCCGCTCGAAATTTGAGTAAAAATTTTGGGAGATAAGTTGAAAATACGAATTGAAAAAGTAGTTTTATTATTTTATTATTTTTTAATATTTTTACCATTTTATTTAAAAAATGGTGAATCATCCCCCATGGTTGACATCATCATCTTGAATCCTATTGGTTGTTATAAAGTTTTTTTTTGTTGTACATTTTTCTTATGAGGCCCATTTTAGACCTCAAAATTCCCTTAATGCCATGTGAAATTCTCATGAAGTCATGTACTTGTATTTTCTATATTATTGTGTATTCTAGTTGATTGGAAAGATAGTCCTAAGGTCATGTTAGAGTCATGTATGAGGTCTTGTTCCATTTCCTCATCCATGTATTCAAAATATTATATGTCATTTAGTCATGGACACATGGAATATTGGTATATATTGTGCTTTTATCTTATGGAAAGGAAGAAATGATTGTAGCATAACCAGTTCACTACAGGATGTATACAACATGTGTTAAGGGGGGGGGGGGGCATCTTATTTCCTCTTATTTACTTCAACAATCAATTGTTGGAATTATGGTCTACTTGTATTTTTTCAAGATGTTCCTCATGTTATTCTATGTTTTTTGGGTTTTTTTGACCTCATTATAGATGCATAGGTTGGCGTTCATTATGTTGTTATTCATTTTTTTCCTTTTTTGCAATTTTTGAACATTCCTATAGATGATTAGTTTGACATGTTGAACTCTGAGAAAATTTCTTGGTGATTAGCCTGATATGCTTCTTGTTGCTGCTAATGTGAGACACATGGATACCTTTTATATATATTACTATTCATCCATGTAGATATCAAATGATATAGTTATTGTTCTCGTATTATTGTTGCCTTATGAAATTGAGTTAACCCTTTTCCATTTATGTAAAAGGGGGAGTGATAGAAGAGTAGATTGGTCTGAAGAGTGTGTGTGGTTGCCATTAATTCCAAAGGTGAATATTGTTGGAATTATGCTTTCATGGTTGCATGTGGTTGTGTTGGCATTGATTCCAACCTTGTACTATGTGTCGTAGATGTTACTCTTTTACCTAATAGTTATGAGAAAATAGTTACTCCCCATCTCGAAGGATAAAGGGCATATTTGGGAGGAAAAAACTCACAAGAAAAGAGGACTGTGAAGAAGACAGGACACTGCCTAAGGTAATCTAGAGTTGGTTATCTAGCCCCTGGAGAACCTGGTGAAACCTATGATTCCAGGTAGAACCTTTGTAGAGTTCTTGTACCTAAGAGTTCAACCCAGTTTGGGGCTGTTAATTCTAACTCTGATGGTAAAAGTTCTAGGGGGCATAAAGAGTTTGTAATCACCTCATCTCATGGTTGGGGGCTTGGTTTTCACATGGGTTCCCTGAGTCTAAACTTTGGATATGATTTCTAAATACATTTCCTAGAAAATTATTAGTATCAAAATGACAAATATTTCTTTTAGAATTGCATGAGAACTAAGTATGAGATGTCTTTATGAAGTAGGGAAAGAAATTAAATTGTAACTATAAATGTCCTTGCTTGTAAATGTACTAGTTATTGTTGTGATTGAATGCCTGTAAGTTAATATGTTGAATTTAAATACCTATGGAAGATGGGAAAGAATCTATGCACCCTATTTATCATGGAACGATGATATAAATTTCATATTTATAGAGTAAGAAAGTATTGTAATTAATATAAAAAGGTTAAAATGTGAAGTTGGGTAACACTTTTTGCCCTTGATTGAGAAAAAAATTTCATTTTTTTCTGTTCTTCAAGTTTCTACAAGCCAAAACAAATTTTCTGTATAGAATTTCATTTTGTGATAAAAATAAAAGTTGCCAGAAATTTTATTATATTTCTATTACTTTTTTTTGGAACTTTTTTATACACATTTGATATGTCAAATTAGCGGTTCTTTGAGTGTGTGTTTTTAACAATCAAAGGATTCATAAGAAGTCATGTTAATACGCACAACTGTATTCTTCGAAACTTTGTGTTTTTGAGAAACAAAATGTGTTACAACAATATAGATAGAGTCTACTTCAGTTTTGTTATATTTACAAAGACAACTGATCCATATCATAATTACTAGAATTTTTTGAACTGATCCAATATGAAAAAATTGCATATTTTGAATATGTTGCACGATGCACGAAATTTCTTAACATATAAGGTTTAAACGAAAAATCTAAAAACTAACCATTACAGATGACAGACCATTGTAATACACCATAATTTTTTCAATTTTTTTTACAGTGTATTTTGGAAGGTATAAAATATTGATTTCACTTAATCATAATGACCTTCAGAAATTGTTTGCACAAGTTTTATTACAAAATTAATTAAAATTAGTAAATATTTATGAAATTCCATAAAAGTTATATTTCCTGAAAGTAGATTTAATCTGAAAATTCTTGTCTTTGTTCCGACAGTTAATTCAGAATGTTTCATGGAGTTTAATCAGTCCAAAGTTGAAGATATGTATTAAAAGCTTGGCTCTGTGTAATTGTAGACGTGTTAGTTTGCTTGAATTGTTAAAAGAAGTTCAGTTGAATTGTTTTTTTGTGCCGATGGCCCCTCAAGTCTAATGACATAAAATTTCGGCCGAATTTTTTATAAAATTTTGGCCAAACTTTTACCTAACTTTCTATTGGCCGAAAAATACAACGAAGCCCCTCCAAAATAACATTTCACGGCAATATAAATTCACGTAAAAGATTTCATTATTTTTGCATAATTTTACACATTTTTTTTAATTTATAAAGTTCTTGGTCTGATTTTACAAAGAATTGTTTTGGGTTTAAGGAATTTTCGGGGAGGCACATTCAAAGGACATTTTTGCAAAGAATTGTTTTGGGTTTAAGGATTTTTCTTGGAGGTGCATTCAAAGGACATTTTTGCAAATGATTGTTTTGGGTTTAAGGAATTTTCTTGGAGGTACATTCAACATGCATTACATTCAAAGTACATTTCTTGGAGATATGTGATACATTTTTTGGATGCTTTTTGGGCTTCATGTTTTTTTAAGGTATTTTGTTTTTAGAGGATTTGGGCTTAATTTTAATTGTTTTTAGAGGTTTTGGGCTTAATTTTCAGACCAATCTTTTTAAGATTAATTTCAAAAGGACTCTTTTTAGGCTTAATATTCAAAGGAAATTTTTTTGAGGTATTTTTTAAAGTGATATTTTTTAGAGGTTTTTTTGAAGTATTTTTTAAAGTGACATTTTTTAAGAAGTTGGAATTAATTTTCAATGGACATTTTTTGGAGGTATTTTTTGAAGTGATATTTTTTTAGAGTACGTGTTTTGGGTTGAAGTAAATATTTTATAATGATTTTTTAAAATGAGTTTTTGTCTAAATTTTTTAATGAATTTTTTTGCAAGACTTGGAAGGAAATATTTTGAGCTTCGTTTCATTTTTATAAGACATTTTTTTCTCGGATTTTTTAAATTAAGTGTTTTGGATTGAAGTATGTATTTTTTGAAAAAGATTTAAAATGAGTTTTTTTTAAATTGAATATTTTATGATGATTGTTTTAATTAAGTTTTTGTCTAAATTTCTGAAGGAAATTTTTGAACTTCATACTCTATTATCATGGGAAATCAAAGGATTGCACGAGAAAATATGATCGAGAAAGAGACCCTGAGGAACATAGAGAAGGGACAACATAATCTCGCAAAAGAAAGAGAAGCACTCTAAAATATTAAAAGGGATAATTAACCTCAAATAGAAGTTGAAGCAGGTATATAAATGTAAATATTATGAATTTGATATTTAAAATTTTCCTAGTGTAAAATTTGTTCAAGCTTAATTTTTATTCGATGAACTAATTTGAAAAAATATTTTGCAATGTAAATAGAGAGATATTCCTCAAAACATTGATGATGAGATACAATATTTTGAAAGAGAAAGTGAAAGAGATATTGAACCAATGATTGAATATGGTGAAAATGTTGAAATAAATTCAAGTGAATAAATTGAATCACAAGGTATATATATATATATATATATATATATATATATATATATATAGATATAACACATGGACGTATTAGGGCAGAAACGTGAAGCTGGGTTACACTTTTGTGAGAATCGGGGGTCGAATTTTTTTTTCAACAATAGTTTGGTCGAACATTTTACAAAGTTCGGCCTAACTTTGTAATAGTTCGGCCGAACTTTTTTATAAAGTTCGGCCGAACTCGTAATTCCGTTTCAATTAACGGCACACTGACAGCGCGGGCAAACAAAATTTTTGTCGGAGATTGGAAAACCGGCAACAAAAGTTTAGCCGAACTATTAAAAAAGTTCAGCCAAACTATGAGTTCGGCCAAAATTTTAGTTTTAAAATAGTTTGGCCGAACTATTTTCTATAAATAAATCGCTCGCGAAAGGTAATATTTTACAATTTTTGTTGTTCACGCGTTGTTTGTTTTCACTCTGTTGCCGCTCTTGCTGCTCCCGGCCGTGCTGGTGCTCCTGCTGTCCGCGCTCGTCGACTCCTCCCGGCCGTGTTGGTGCTCCTGTTGTCCGTGCTCGTCGACTCCGTGTATGAAAATATCTCTTATCATTTCCATGTTTTAAATTTTGATAAGCGATAAACAAATCTGACCCCACCCTTTTTAATACCTCTCCGGGCATAATAGATTCTAATGTTAAGATGGAACTATGCCATTTTGTTATAGTTATTTCAGTATAATAATTAAAATAAATAGTAGTTTCCTATGTTATATAGAAAATAAGTTTATGTTTTCATTTTATTTTATTGGCATAGACACTCACAGAGACAGAGACATCTCCCCACACTCGGGGGTAGAACACCTGTCTCTCAATGCTAAAATATGCATAATCCCCTAAAGAGTTAGAAGCAATATTGGAGAAAATGACAGATCTAACGTGAACATAGTCACAACATCCATTTTTAATCTTATTGTGTTTTCAACAAAATCATAGAATATAAATTATATTACTTTTTCCAATATTTACTAGTGTCTTAAGATAGATATTAATGTATATTTTAGAGTTAATAATCAAAGAGATCTCTTACAGAATACATTTCTATTAACGAAGTGTAGAAATTGAGACCACCACAGCTTACACCTACCTAGTTCTATAGTTCAACGAGGCCTCATTTTGGTATGAGGCGGGCTCTCCAGCCTCGACTTAAAGAAGGATATGGATCCCTAGCCCACATTGAGACAGTGTTTCCAAGTATGTTTTAGGACATCTAATCCAAACTTCAACTCATCGAGGCAATTATTAAACCCACAATTCGAGCTCGTTGCAGACATATTAAACCACCTTAGAGGTAATTTAAAACCACAATTCTTTATGGCTCTTAAGTATGGGGGTCGAGCTCATTGTAGACATATTAAACTAGCTTAGAGAGAGTCCAGACCCTGCTTCTGGGACACATCACCCACTATAATCAAACAGTTCCACAGCCCATTATTCAAGCAGAGTTTGATGTCCACGCATTTCACTTTGAGATCATTTTCTGTTTGGTTTCTTTCCTTCATAGAGTCAGATCTCTCAAAAATTATACCATCAAGAGAGAGAAGTACCCTTATCTTGCTCTTTGCTCCTCTCGCCTCAAATCCTCCCCCCTAAGGATGTGCTCGAGATTGGTTCTCATAGGCATATTGGCTTCTCTAGTTGCTAACTATCTCCATAGAGCACCTTCCCCCATTCAATTTTTTTCTTCCCATCTCTTACCAACTCAATAAGGACTGAATCAAACCATCAAAGACTATATCTATAGATTGTACATTCAAGTCACTTGACCTCACCTTCGACAAGCCTAGGCTTATAGATGTCCTTCTACCTAGAGCACTTTTTGGATCAAACCATCAAAGACGATATCTATAGATTGTACATTCAAGTCACTTGACCTCACCTTCAACAAGCCTGGGCTCAAAGATGTCCTTCTACCTAGAGCACTTTTTGGAGCTACAGGATGGCACCATAGTCTAACTCCCTTACACACATAGACATTGAATGCACTCATAGATGATTTTCTCCAAGATTTAAAATTGTTTAAAATATGATTGTTTAGTAACTCTTTTCTCTGGGATACAAGAAGGGAGAAAGATTTTTTTTCTTGTATATTTGAAGCTCTCCATTATTATATAAAACGATTTTTTTCTTGTATATTTTTATGCTCTTTGCCATAGTAATGTCGTAGTGTATAAAGTTTTAAATTGTTTTTATTATTTTTATTATATGTTGGATGTGATTTTGATTGGAAATGCTTCTTTTTTATTTATTGATTAAAAAAAAATTATTAGAAAAATTATTGCTTTAATATTAGAAAATGTATTTATATCTAAACTATTTATGAAAGGTTTAATATCGTTTGATTTTCTCTACCATGTCCTTTTTACATATATCTAGAATAATATTATTTTTAGTTTCCATTTTTTTGTAACATTTTACTACCATAATCAAAATATATAGAAATAATAATATAACATTATAATATCTTGAAATGGAGCTAGCCAACTCAAATATAGTATTGCAAATCCCTGGTTAATTTAGATGAGGAGGCTATGTATTACTTAGTATTGTATCCATATTGGGGTTGCAAGTTCTATGGGTTCAAAAGAACACTTGCAAACAATTTGTTTTCCATATGACCTCTCTTTTTCATAGATAAATTTCATTCTTTTATCCATTATGGATTTGAGAAAAATACATCCTGATAGGCCAATAAAAATCCTTAAAAATGAATTAAACATGAACAACTATTAAATATGGGTAACCAAGCAGCATCAAAACAAACAACTAAATCACCAAGGCTAGTAGTGATAAATAATAAACATTCTAGGATACTTCAAAATTCCATGTAAATAATTTTTTACCTAAAATCACTAGATGGTGAGGCCCACAGCAACAACAGCAAAAGAAATGCAATATAACAATGCAATATAACCAATCAAACTACATCAACAAAACATATGGTCTTGAATGAAGTTTTGGACTCTTTAGATATAAATGTACACTATGGCAATGTATCCTATATAAAACTTTAATCCATGTGCTTAACCTTAACATTGACACAAATGGAATACAATTTCACTCACTGCTTTATGATAGAAAAATATTTGGATGAGTATTGCCCACATATCCGAAGTCAAAAGGGATAGATTAAAAAGGGATGCTTCGATCATTTATAAAAGATAAATTAAAGAAGCATGACATATTAGTAATGCAAATACATATGCGTACCAAGTATGTTCATATAACACAACAAATAGATGATTCAATACAAATGTCACATATTAGTCATATTTATCTCATGGGCCTTCAACTTAGATTATATATCTAGCATTACATTAAGCTATAGGAGATAAATCAAAGAAGCATTTGAATGTAAATTAAACATGTGTAATAATTATGTCCTTTAGTTCAATAAATAGATAATAATTTTCAAATTCCATATATAAGATATATTTCATCCAAGTAGCTTTCAATTTAAACTTATATATAATGTTAAATTATATAAAAGAATAACAATAATCCAAACTTCAAAATGATATTTAGAGTTAGTATAAAATGTGACATAATTTTGCTGTGTGGAAAAACATAGTTACCGAGAGTTCAAAACCCATGCATTTGAATAGAAAGTGGGTATACGAATGAGCAAGTAGATTTTTTCTAGAAATGAGGAAGTGAAGGTTGATAGAGAGCCACACAAAATTGCAAATTCATACCTTAACAAAATTGTTAGATCCTTTTAAAGAAAACATATTTAATCAACTTTCATTGAAATATATGATAAACTCAACCAAATTTTATGGAAAATAGTATACCATTTTTTACATAATCTCACATAATACAAATAGATAAATTTTACTTGAAGTATTGTTATAAAGATTTAACTACCCATCAAGAGATTTCCAAGTGATTGAGGCAGGGCATCATCACAATAAAAAAACAAGTACAAATTGTAGTAATCCTAGAATCATGCTTTACATAAGGTAAAATTGGGGAACTCATGACTTGTACCACTTGTTCGGGCAAGTGGGGACAACCACTTGTTATCTCGTCCCTTGGAGGCTAGGCCATATAGGGATCGAATCTGACCTTACAAAATAAAGTGAAATAATTTGTACCATACAGTAGGAAAACATATACAAGAACAATTAATTTCATTCTAGAATATATATATCCAATACATATAACATTTTTCATCAATGCACATGTATAGAAAAACTACTTTCAGTTGATACTAGAGCACATGCTTGTACCCAAACAATTTGTAACATGTGCAAACCACAAATAACATAAGCAGCTCAATTTTTAGTTGAGTACTGGAAGTTTTATAACATATTTAATCCAAAGATAATAAATTGTTGGACACTTCACTCAAAAAAATTCTAATGGAATTCCATCCTCAATAATCCGTTCATGATCGGATTTTGACATTTTCCATTTCTTAATTTTCGATTTTTCTTTGATTGAACTTCTATCAACTTTATGCGTGCTGCACACACCAAGTGACTATATTGACAACTTATGGAATCAGGTTCATAGTCTTCAAAGTAAACAAATTCTCCACTTTGATGAGTTTGTCTGAAAAAATAACCTTTCAGTATAATAGACCCTCTGTCATACTGAAATCCGTGATCATTATAGTCTTGTAATAATTTAATTTTTCGTTCAGTGCAACGCATCAAATAATACTTCACATTTTCATCGTTGTCAATAGGTGCAATTACAACAAAAACATCTCCTGCACAATAAAATAAAAATTTAACATTTAATTATGCATATTTAAATTTATTTCTAGATCTTTAAATCATTAGAAAGTAATTCAAATGTTACCTTCTCTAACAAGATCAGAAACTCGATTCACCATCGGATGATATTGTAGTTTCCTTTGATTGCATTTCTTCAAACATTGCAACAGACATTTTTCCCTTTGTATTTAGCTCTGTATGTTTCCAATCGTTCACATACATTTTGTTTTCACAAACGTCATTGGATTTTGTGTTGTCTATGAAAACATCACAAAAACAAGAATATTTTCTTTTATCCAATGCAAACACATTTATGGACAACTTTGTTTTAATTGAATGCAATTTTCGAGTCCCTTTTATTGTTTCAACGTCATTTCCAATTGATCTATCTACGTCTTCGATTCCAATATGCCAGAAAAAACTTTATATGGAAAATTAGAAAAAGAATTTGTAAATATGATATCAAAATACAATTAAAAATAATCATAAATGTACAATGTTTAAAATTAGATTTCCAATATAAATTAAATTGAATGTACCTTCGCACTTCTCTTGATGGATTTTTCTCATGGCTTAGAGCAGCGATGCACCATTGAACAACTTCTTCAGCGTTCACAAGTCGGGGTGCAGAGTGGTTCATTTGATATCTTTGAAGTACTCATTTTATGCATGCTCTTGCACCATCATGTTCTCCTTTTCCATGGCCAGTCTCGAAGAAATTCCAACAATGTTTAATGCAAGTTTTCTTATGAAGACAACACAACCAAACGAATGATCGTGCAGATTTGAATTGACCTGCGCATCCGTCTGACCATATCCAATGTTCATTGAATGTTATTCCATGATTTTTCAATGAATCATAAATTCTTCCAAAACAATGTTGTACAAAACATGTATCATGTGTACGATCGTCACTGATATAAAAGTGATATTCTTTAATGATATGTCGATTTTCACTCGTGCTTTCTATATGATCGACATTTTTTTCAGCGTGTCTATATAAAATATGGACGAGCATGGATACTTGGTCAGAATGATAGTATTCACTCGGAATTTCTTTTTGTGGAACAAATGTGTAGTTTTCTGCAAAATCAATCACTAACAAAATGGTCCCTTGTGGAAAAAATTCACGAGATTTTTTGAATTGAAAGTCTTGCCATCAAGCTCTATGGGAATGCTTGGTGTATTTGTAAATTTTTGCCTCAAACTTTCTCAAAAAGTCTATCAAAAAAATTTCGTCTTCTCGTAATTCGATTCTTTTAACACTATTTGCACCTTGAATCGATGAACCGATATATTCATCTCTTCCATTTCACTTTCATGTTGGACAATGATTGATCATTTATATCAATACGATATTTTTTTTGAAATTTAGTCAAATTTCCACAATCATCGCATTTTTTACCACCAACACATTTCTTTTTGTAAAATAGTTCATCGCTTTCTCTTTCACATAGAATTTTAGATATGAATTCACAGATAGTGGAAGGAGGAGGTGAATCCTTCCATAATGTTCTATCGAAATCAAGGAATGTGTCATAATATAACTCAAATTCCACATGATAACGGCAACAACAAGTGTCGCATACGGTGATAGGTTTTACATACCATGGTTTTTGTTGAACAAAAGCACTGAGTGAAACTTGAATTTGACGATTCTCTTCTTTGAACTTGTTGAATAAATCTATCTGAGTGGTTTCCAAGAGATGTTTTTCATGTTCTTCATATTGATTTCGTGCTATTATTCTTCGCATCACATGTCTTGCAGTTGGTGAAACATACGAATTGTTCTTCCAATATTCATATATTATTTTTTTAACATTTTCTCCAAGTCCATCTTTGTATGGTTGCCTACAAATAGCTCTCCAACAAGTGAGTTCATCATTTACATCTATTTGCAGTTGAAATTTTCGATGTTTGTGCAAAGTTTTTCGCGAGGTTCCCAGTGCTTGTGCCATAGATGTTATCAAACGATTCTCTTGAGTACTTGGTGAAACCATTTCCATTTGTATTCCTCTACGTACATTTGAAACATCTTTATCTCTAGATCTCTTAATTTACTTTATAGCACTACTCATATTTTTTATCACCTCTTCCTTCATTTTTTTTATCTTTGGTTGATTTTCGAATACCCAGTAGTGTCGTCGCTTCTTTTAATTTCTTTGATGATAGGAGACCTTTCAACATTTGAGCCTAAACTGTCACTCGCTCATTTAAGAAATGCTTTTAAAAAATGTGGTCGACACGATATCGTATAACATGGTAAGGTTTTTTATCTCCATATGTGTGAGTGTCAACATTTTCTAACATCTCATTATCGATAGTGATTTCATCTGTACATATTCGAAAAAATAGTACATATTCAACAAATCACTAAATTAATAAATATGCCAATAAATATTAGGAAAATCTTAAATATATCAATAGATCATAATATATACATTTACATACCCGCTTCAATTTATGCTTGAGGTTGATTTTCTTCTTCAATATTTTCAGGAGTATCCCTGTCTATTTACATTAAAAAAATATTTTTCAAACTAGTTCGTCAAATAAAAATTAAGCTTCACATTTTACATTGGGAAAATTTTAAAAATATATCAATAGATCATAATATTTACATTTACATACCTGCTTCAATTTCTACTTGAGGTTAATTTTCTTCTTCAATATTTTGAGGAATATCTCTGTCTGTTTACATTAAACAAAATATTTTTTAAACTAGTTCATCAAATAAAAATTAAGCTTCACATTTTACATTAGGAAAATTTTAAATATATATCAATAGATCATAATATTTACATTTACATACCTGCTTCAATTTATGCTTGAGGTTGATTTTCCTCTTCAATATTTGAGAGGGCTTCTAACTTTCTTTTGCGAGATTGTCTAGTCTCTTCTCTATGTGTCTCAGGGTCTCTGTTTTTATCATATTTTCTCGCACAAGTTCTTTGATTTCCCATGATAATAGGGTATGAAGTTAAAAAACTTTCCTTCAAAAAATTGGACAATAACTCAATTACAAAAAATATCACAAAAGATTTAATTTAAAAAAATTTAGTGTAAATTTTTTGCAAAAAATACATATTCCAATTCAAAACATTTACTTTAAAAAATTTGAGAGAAAAATGTCTTACAAAAATGAAACAAAGCTCAAAAGATTTACTTCAACTCAAAACACGTACATAACTCCAAGAAATGTCTTTTGAATGTACGTCCAAGAAATTTTTTACAATTTTTGCCAAAATCACGCCGCCTCTAAGAAATGTCCTCCAAACAAATTCTTTAAACCCAAAATTGTAAAATCAACCAAGAAATGCTCTTAAATCCAAACTTTGAAGAAATTTTTTTGAACCCAAACCAAGATCTTTGTAAAATGAGAAGAAGTGTGTGAAATGTGTGAAAATTGTGAATCATTTCGCGCCAATTTATATTGACGTGAAATGTGTTGTAGTAGGGTCCTCCGCAAAACTCTCCGGCCGACGGAGAGTTACACAATAGTTCGGCCGAACTTTTGATCAAAAGTTCGGCCGAATTATTAAGACGTTAGATTTAGCGGGTCTTAAGTGGAAAACATAGTTCGGCCGAACTTTATTAAAAGTTCGGCCGAACTAACGCGTCATCAATTACGCAAAAACTAGGTTCTGAATATGGTTCTGCAACTTTGGACTGATTAAACTCCATGAAAGGTTGTTAATTAACTGTCGAAACCAAGACAAGAATTTTCAGAAATGAATCTACTTTCAGGAAATATAACTTTTATGGAATTTCATAAACGTTTAATAATTTTAATTATTTTTCTAATAAAATGGGTGCAAGCAATTTTTGAGGGTCATTGTGATTCAGTGAAATCAAAATTTTGTATCTCCCAAAATACATTGTAAAAAAAATTGAAAAAATTATGGGGCACTACATTGGTCTGTCGTCTCTAATGGGTAGCTTTTAGATTTTTAGTTTATAACTTATATGTTAAGAAATTTCTTGCGACGTGAAACATATCCAAAATACGCAGTTTTTCGTATTGGACCAGTTCAAAAAATTCTAGCAATTATGATATGCATCCATTGGCTTTGTAAATATGACGAAAACAAAGTAGAATTTGTCTAGATTGTTGTAACACATTTTGTTTTTTCAAAAACACAAATTTTCAATGAATACAACATTGTGTCATAACATGAATTCTTATGAATCCTTTGATTCTTAAGAAACACAAACTCAAAAAAATGCTAAGTTGACATATCAAATCTGCATAAAAAAATTTCAAAAAATAAGTAATAGAAAGCTAACAAAATTTCTCACAACTTTTATTTTTATCGCAAAATGAAATTCTACACAGAAAAATTGTTATAGTTTGCAAAAAGTTGAAGAACCGAAAAAAATGAAATTTTTTTCTCAAAAAACGGAAAAAAGTGTAACCAAGCTTCACATTTTCACCCATTTATAATTATTGAAATTATTAATATTTATTAATTTAGTTATTTATTGAATATGTAAACTTATTATGTACTATTCATTCGAATATGTACAAATGAAATCAATGTAAAATATGAGATGTTAGAAAATGTTGACACTCACACATATGGATATAAAAGAGCTAACCATGTTATATGATATTATTTTAAACAGATTTTTGATACATACTTCATAAAGGAAAATGTGATAGTTCAAGCCAAAATTTTTAAAGGTCTCCTATCATTAAGGAAATTAAAAGAAGCTACGACTTTATTAGGTATTCGAAAATCAACAAAAGATAAAAAAATGAAGGAAAATGTGATACAAAATATAAATAGTGCTATAAATTAAATTAGAAGATCTAGATAGAACAATGTTTCAGTTGTACGTAGAGAAATACATATGGTAGTGTTTTTATCAAGTATTAAAGATAATCGCTTGATAAAATATATGGCACGAGCATCAGGAACCTCACGAAAAACATTGCAGAAACATCAGAAATTTTGGTTGCAAACAGATGTAAAATGATTAACTCGCTTGTTGAAGAGCTATTTGTAGGTAACCATACAAAGATATACTTGGAGAAAGTGTTAAAAAAACAATATATTAACATTGGAAGAAAAATTCTTGTGTTTGGCCAAATGCAAGGGATGTGATGTGAAGAAGAATAACATGAAATTAGTATGAAGAACATGAAAAAAAATTCCTGGAAAACACTCAGATAGATATGTTCAACAAGTTCAAAGAGGAGAATCATGAAATTCATGTCTCAATCAGTGCTTTTGTTCAACAAAAACCATGGTATGTAAAACCTATCACTGTACGTGACACTTATTGTTGTCGTTATCATGTGGAATTTCAGTTATATTATGACACATTCCTTAATTTTGGTAGAACATTTTTGAAAGATTCACCTCCTCCTTCCACTATCCATGATTTCATATCTCAAATTCTATGTGAAAGAAAAATCCATGAATTATTTTACCAAAAGAAATGTGTTGGCGGTAAAAAATGTGATGATTGTGGAAATTGGACTAAATTTCAAAACAAATATTGTACTGATATAAATTATCAATCATTGTCCAATATGAAACTGAAATGGAATGGATATGAATATATCCATACATTGATTCAAGCTTCAAATAGTTCTAAAAGAATTGAATTAAAAGAAAGAAAAATATTGGGGTCGAAGATGTAGATAGATCAATTGGAAATGACATTGAAACAATAAAAGGGACTAAAAAATCGAATTCAATTAAAACAAATTTGTCCACAAATATGTTTGCATTAGATAAAAGAAAATATTCTTGTTTTTTTCATGTTTGCATAGAAAACACAGAATCCAATGACGTTTGTGAAAAAAAATGTATGTAAAAGATTGGAAACATACAGAGCTAAATACAAAGGGGAAAATGTCCATTGAAATGTTTGAATAAATGCAATCAGAGGAGACTATAATATCATCTGATGGTGATCGAGTTTCTGATCTTGTTAGAGAAGGTAGCATTTGAATTTCTTTCAAATGATAGAGATCTAGAAATAAATTTAAATACATAAGTTTGTTAACTTTGTTTTATTTTATAAGAGATGTTTTTGTTGTAATTGCACCTAGTGAAAATGATGAAAATGTGAAGTATTATTTGATGTGTTGCACTGAATGAAAAATGAAATTATTAGAAAAATATAATGATCACGGTTTTCCATATGAAAGAGGATCTATTATACTGAAAGGTTACTTTTTCACACAAATTAATCAAAGTGAGGATTTTGTTTACTTTTAAGACTATGAACCTGATGTCATAAGTTGTCAATATAGTCACTTGGTGTGCGCAACATGCATAAAGTTGATAGAGGTTCAATCAAAGAAAAAAATAAAAATTAAGAAATGGAAAATGTCAAAATCCGGTCATGAATGGATCATTGAAGATGGTATTCTATTGGAATTTTTTTGATTTAAATGCCCAAAAATTTCTTCTCTTTGGATTCATGTTTTATAACTTCCAGAACTCAACTAAAAATTGAGTTTCCTTGCTATGTTATATGCAAGTGTTTGCACATGTACATTGTTTTGGTACATGCATTCATGAAAAATATTCCAGAACTCAATTAAAAGTAGCTTTTCTATACATGCATTGATGAAAAATATTGCATGTATTGGACATATATATATATATATATATGTTCTAGAATGAAATTCACTGAAAGTAGCTTTTCTATGTGCATTAATGAAAAATGTTGCAAGTACTATATATATATATATATATATATATATATATATATATATGTTCTAGATTGAAATTAAAATTGAAAGTAGCTTTTCTATGTGCATTAAAGAAAAATGTTGCAAGTACTGGATATATATGTTCTAGAATGCAATTAACTGAAAATAGTTTTTCTATTTTCCTTGATGAAAAATGTTGCACGTACTAGATATATACATGCTCTAGGAAATTAACTGAAAGTAGCTTTTCTATGTGCATTGATGAAAAATGTTGCACGTATTGGATATATATATGTTCTAGAATGAAATTAACTATTCAAGTAGTTTTACTATGTGCATTGATGAAAAATGTTTCACGTACTGAATATATATGTTCTAGAATGAAATTAACTATTCAAGTAGCTTTTCTATGTGCATTGATGAAAAATGTTGCACGTACTGAATATATATACATTATAGAATGCATTTTTAAAATTTTATGATTGTTTGACACATCTAAAAAGACCTAGAAGCTTATGATTGTTTATATATATATATATATATATATATATATATATATATATATATATATATCAATCCTTTTTTTACTTCAATCGTTTTAACATATATATTCAAACATGTGTAAAATCATTTCTACATGTACACATATTCATGTGAATTTTTTTTTGTTTGGAAAACAACAACTTGAATTTTTTTTTTTTTTTAATTATATCACAACATTACTTCACATCCCAAATCTAGTTCAACGATCCAAAAATTAAGTTTTAAAAACAAAACAAATTATAACACAACATTACTTCACATCCCAAATCTAGTTCAACGATCCAAAAATTAAGTTTTAAAAACAAAACAAATTATAACACAACATTACTTCACATGCCAAATGTAATTCAAAAGAAAAACATTAATATAGATCACAACACTACTTCACATGCCAAATGTAGTTCAACCATCCAAAAGTTGAGTCTTTCCAAAGAAAAACATTAATATAGATCACGACATTATTTCACATGCCAAACGTAGTTCAACCATCCAAAACTTAAGTTTTAAAAACAAAAAAAAATTATAACACAACATTACGTCACATGCCAAATGTAGCTCAACCATACACAAGTTGAGTTTTTCAAAAGAAAAACATTAATATAGATCATAACATTACTTCACATGCCAAATGTAGTTCAACCATACAAAACATAAGTTTTAAAAACAAAACAAATTATAACACAACATTACTTCACATGCCAAATGTAGTTCAACCATCCAAAACTTGAGTTTAAAAAAAAAAACATTATAGATCACAATTATCAAGTATCAAGTAACATTACTTCACATGCCAAATGTAGTTCAACCATAACACTTTAAAAGAAAAACAAATTATTTAACACAACATTACTTGCCAAATGTAGTTCAACCACCCAAAACTTATGTTTTGGAAACATTATATACCACAGTCATATGTACCAAATGTAGTTCACATAAAATATGTCCAAAATTTGTAGATCTCACAAGTATCAAGTATCAAGTTATATATGACTGCATCTAGATAAGCCTATATATAAAAAATTAAATTTAAGATTAAATCTATTGAAAATATAATGTTGCACATGTGCATGTGCATCATCCATCAAATAGTGCATGTGCATTATCCTTCAAATACAAATGGATATAGTCTCTCTCCCAGCAAAGTCACAATCCTTGAGCTATCCTGTGAAGCATGGGGAACCTGTACACAACGTGTACAAACATTAAAATTTGATGTTTTAAAATTGAGTGAGAATATTTAGAACTTTATGTAAAAAACAAAATGTAAAAAAAAATCATGCAATACCTCATGAGGTTCCCTCTCCATTTTTTTCTCATCCACTACAACTTCCCCTATAGGAACATATCGAACAGTAGAATGTACAATATATATATATATATATATATATATATATATATATTAAAAAAATTCAAATGAAAATGCATATATAAACTTATTTTCAATAATATAAAAAAATAGACAATGTGTTTAAATGGTTGAAATGGTGTGGATGTTCCTATCTCCATCACGAGAGTCCATGGAGAAAATAAATCCTCTATAGAAACCTAAAATTAAAAAAAAATAAAAGTATAAAATAACTGAAGATCAAGATCTCAATTTATAATAAAACTTTTAAACTTCAATTTATAAATTGTAACTTTAAAACATATATTTAAGTGAAAAATTAAATACTTCTGCTGGTGGATTTGGCACATCTCCTAAGAGAGGCTCCAAAAGAAAATCTCCAAAAACCTAAAATTAAAAAAATTTAAAATAACTCAAAATCTCTAGATCTCAATTTCTTATAAAAAGTTTAAACTTCAACTGATAACTTATAACTAAACACACACACACACACACACACACACACATATATATATATATATAAGTTAAAAATTGAATACTTGTGCTGGTGGATTTGGCACATCTCCTAAGAGTGGTTCAAAAAGAAAATCTCCAAAACCTAAAATTTAAAAGATTTAAAATAACTCAAGATATATATATATATATCTCATTTTTTAATGAAAATTTTTGAGGTGGAATATATAACTTAAAAACATAAATTTTAAAAGTGAAAAATTGTCCATACTTGTGATTATGGATTTGGCACATCTCCTAAGGAAGTAGAAGGTACATCTCCCAAGGAAGAAGAAGGTACCTCCAGCCCATAAACATTGGACGGGATCAGAATCTGTTAAAACATTTTATTATATATATGTACATGTACATTTCTACACAATTATTTATTTTAAATATATCTCATCATGTTTCGATATATATAATAATAGATAAAAAATAATTTTACATCATCATGTTCAATTAAAAAACACTAACATTTGCCAACATATCTTGATGGTGAGAACAATATTGATTGTATGATTGATGGTGAGACCCATCTTGATTGTTTGAACCAGAGGCTCCAGCCGTGATATTAACATTTTCTTCATTCATCAAGCGTGAAAACTGCAAATGCTGTTAACATATAATGATACATTTTTGTTAGATTAATGTATACACACAAATGTATGTATATATGTATATATTACAAATTGTACATGTGTTAAAATAACTGAACCCTAACCATTAACACATACCGTTCCCATGCCCTCCTCCACATGAACAATTAGGTCCTGCCAGCCATTACAACAATTATTTGCATATGTTTTGAGATCTTCAACACTCATGTTGTCAATCTCTTCATCCGTATGATACAAGAAATTAGCGTGTGCATTCTCACATGCTCTTTTTCGATTCATAAAAATATCGACTCCACCCAATCCACTGTGAACATTGTCAATGATGGCATCCATTGTTTCTCGACTAATTTGAGAAGTGGCTTCCATCTCTCACCGAAAAGCTTTGACATGAAAAGGTTGACTAACTAATGGTGGCTCAATGCGAGACAACTCAACATCATGGCTAGCACCCCTACGATCACACAATCGACCTTTGCCAGGACCAAAAATTTAAGAGGAAAGGTCATTGTAATTGGGTTTCATTTTAAAAAAGAATTATCATAAAATAATTTTGCAAAATAAAGTGGAACCTTGTCAGATAGTGAGCTATATGATGGTGCTTGAAATATTGCTCCTTCAACAACTTTATTTTTGGCTCTTATTTGAAATTAAACATATACTTGGTAATTTCTATTACAACTCTTTTTTTAACTACCTCCCATTTATCGAGACCTGTCATTGTTTCCTCTATTTTTCTCATGACTTTTACAAAAGTACCAGTGGTTGGCCCAGGATTTAAATACACATCTACTACTTCGCCTAACGAGTGTGTAACTATTTAGAAGCTTTTTCGACTCTCAGCAAGTAGAGTCAAAGCCAAAAGATCTCTCTTCAATTTTGCATGAAGATGTTCACACCATTCTAAGGTGAATTTCTTCATGTTTGTTTCCCAAGGTATATCGGAAATGTCCGTCGGATAAGTCGTGGTTGGTGGACAACCTTATTCTTGAATGAAGCATTTTTCCCTATGTCTTTTTTTAGCGACATTTGGAGCAGCATTTTCAGCCTCTACATCAGTACATAAAATTTTTTATATTAAAAAAACACATCTAAACAAATTTGTACAAATTGAATGAAAAAAATATTCAAATTAATATCCACTACGATGTGGTTGGCTAGCATCTTGCCCACCCTGAGACTATTGAGAACTAGAAAGACCCTGTTGAGAACCAACACGACGAATGATTAGTTGAGAACCAACATGACCATCTGTTGGTTGGCCTCTAGGGAATACATATCACCACTTTCACTCAATCCGTGAGCACTTATTGATGCCCCTGTAAGGGAAAATGAATCACAACCAACCTCATGAGACAAGAAAGAAGCTTCATAAACAAATATGAATTTATAATTAATTCAAAAATACATTCATACATAAAAGTACATGTACATATTCATTGATTAAATCGCGTGAACCATACCATGATTGCATGAATCATGGATATGCTCCATTGATGGAGTAGACACACTTCTCCTCTTGGCTCCTAAAAAATAAAAAATGAAACTTATTAACAACTAATTTAACTAAAAAATTTAATAAAAAATCAATTTCATATGTACACACATGTATGTATATGTATGGAAATTTAAGATTATATTTAATTACCATGAACATCCCTCGATCCCTGATCCCCCTCTCTCGTAGGGATATGGGATTTTGTTGATATTCTTCATTCATCCTCCATGATATATATATCTACGGTGGAAATTTACAATTATTTTTTAAATTACTATTTAAAATAAATTCAAAATAAATTTCATAAAATTAATGTAATAAATGTGTGCACAAATTATGTAAAACAAAACTTTCAAAGCACTAATTGATGTGTGAAACTCAATTTAAGCAAAAAAATTGCACTTTACATGGTGGGAACACACTTGGTATAAAATTGAAAAAACGCATGGTCATTAAAAAAGAAGCGTGAAACTCCATTTAAAGAAAAAATTGTTGAAATCCTCACATTTTAATTTTATTAAAATGTGAAGTTCACTACTTGTTGCAAATGTGAAGTTCACCAAGTTGTGCTTTACATGGTGAGTTGGGAGCACACTTCGTATATAATTGAAAAAAACAGATGCTAATTAAAAAATACATATTTATAAGTAAAAAACACACACATAACCAAGATATGTTACAATGTACATCAATAAATTTTGAAGGAGAGCATATCAACACTAATTCATCTTTGAGAGATGAAGAAGAGTGTCTAAAAACTAATTCATCTTTGAGAGATGAATATTGCATTGGCATTGCCCCGTATAATTCTAATTCAACTATTAATTCATCTTTGATAGATGAATCTTGAATTGGCATTGCCCCACGCAATAGATCAACATACATCTATTCACATTTGTACAATGTCTTATACTAAAAAACTGAAATTGGCTAACAATATTGTTTTCTATTCCATGCAGCTTAGTCTCTCCTTCTTAACTTGGTATATGCCATTCATCTGGTCGCACAAAAGTTTAGAATTGGTGAAAAATACAATTTCATTTGATCCATACTCCATATTTGTTCCCAAGCCTTCTATCAATGCAATATAATATGCCTCATTGTTTGTTTTTCTTCTTGCTATATTCATTTTCCTTTGAATGAATTTGCTAGTCGCAATATTGGAAAGCACATATCTAATGATTGATTTCCTTGGATTGGGATAGAAAGAAACATCTATGCATAATTTCCATTTTTTAACCATATTTAGTGGGTTTTTTTATCCCTGAAAATAAAAAAATTCAATAAAAATATATTAAATTGACATTTATTGCTAATGCATGGGAGAAATGACACATTTTCATGAGATAAATGACATGTGCATGGTTTATCTTAAAGTTTGATGTAAAATTTATGGTAGAATTCACATCTAGAAATGAGATGCGTTAAAGATTTCATTTCCTAGAGTTTAAGGGAGATTTATGACATGTATATACATGTTTCATGCATGGTTTGCATGAAAATTTGCCTTAAAATTTATGCCATAAATCACATCTAGAAATAGCATTCCTTAAGAAAGGATGAGATGCAGAGGCTACCTAGCCCTTTAAAGATTGCTTTAGAACTTCTATAAGTTAAGACTCAACCAACAAACTAAAATTCTATGGAAGTTCAGCCACTTTAGCTCCAGTTTCTAGGCCTTAATGTTTGCCTTGAATTAATGGGGGAAAGCCTTGAGATTGGGGGATACTATCCTACGAGAGTTTAACCACATTAGGTTTACTTTTTAGGCCTTAAATTTTGCCTTGAATTAATGGGAGGAAGCCTTTAGTTTGTGGGAGAAATGACATTTACATTGTTTGAAAAATTATTTTGTACACTTACTAAAACAACTAGTTATGTCAGAAGTCACACCTTTATGATTTTGTAGGGAAAATGAAATAGAAATGACACATGCCTTAAAGTTTTCCTAAAAGTTTATGGGAGAAGGGAGAAATGACACATGTATAAGGTTTTCCTTAGAGTGGTAGTGGTCTATGGATATTAAAATGAAGAACTTCTATTTATGTTCCAGAGATTGATTGTAGGGGAATTTACTGGATATGTCACCTTTGAGGAAAGATGAGATCCAGAGGCTACCTGGCCATTTAAAAACTCTTCTTTTAGAACTTATAGAAGTTAACACTCAACAAATGGACTAAAATCCTATGGAAGTGCAAAATCCTATGAGAGTTCAATCACTTTAGGTTCAAGTTTTAGGCCTTAAATTTTTCCTTCAATTAATGAGAAAAGGCCTTTAGTTTGTGGGAGAAATGACATTTAAATGGTTTGAAAAATTATTTTATGCACTTATTGAAAACATGCTTTAAAGTTAATGGGAGAAATCCAACATGACACTTGCTTTAAAAACTTTACCTAAGAATTTATGGGAGAAATGACACATGTATGGGAGAAATGAAACATGTACACGATTCGCCTTAAAGTGTTTGTGGTTTATGGATATTAAAATTAAGAACCTCTATTTAGATCTATTCCAGAGATTGAATGTAGGGGAATCTACTGGATATGTCACTTTTCATAAAATATGAGATCTAGAGGCTACCTGGCCCTTTACAGACTCTGCCTATAGAACTTGTAGAAGTTAACACTACCTGTCCCAGTTATACCCTATGAAGTGTGTAGAGGACCCGTGGAATCACTCACACTAAATTACGTAGACATAAGGGTGTATAAGAGTGTACTAAGTTCAAAAATATGGTCATACTATTGGATATATTTCGTAAGAGCCCAAATGTACTCCTTAAGTATATGTGGTATCTATATAACCATCTACAAAAAAAAGTGATAATTTCCAGGCTAAGGATAATGTATGAACCATGTGTATACGTACATTATCTAGAAAGCATATATGCCAAAATAAAGGGTACTTAAGTGGTTTGAAGAAAAAATAGCACTAAGAAGCTTTGAAGGAGGGGAATAAGAACTGGAAATAGGAGGATAAGAATAAAATAGCCACTACACATCCATCCAAGGGTAGTACAAATAATTCTAACCATTGCAACATTGACGGTCACATTAAGCAGAATTATTGGATGTTTGGTATGTGTTATATTCTTTATGTGAATACCCCCATGCACTATATATTTTTATAAGCATAGTGGTGGGAATAAAATGGGAGGAAAGGACCGCCACTTTAGGGTTTCATATAGATGAAAAATTCCCCACACACACGTGCTCAGGGGTAGTGCACCAAAAAACGTTTTTGCGAGAAAAAAAATCTCGCTTTATGATGGTTTTCATCACATGGTTTTTACTTTTAGCATTTTTCTAGTGCACGGTAGTTTACCCCATGGTTCTACAGTTTCAATTAAAGAACTAAATTTTTATCTGATCCAAGGTAATGGATTGGTAGTTTATAATTGTCATGGGATATATACATATGTACATACATACATATGTGTGTGTGTGTGTGTGTATGTATGATGGTCTAAAAATTAATATACTAATAAGAAAAATGATTTTGTTGTTTTGGGTTTCGCGAGTAAATTATATGTTAATGCATGTGTTTTACATTGAATATTTTTCATTTTATTAAGAATCTATTTAAAATAATTAGCTATATAAGGTTAAAACCTACGTTTTGTATCAAATTATTTTTGCTTTCAATGGAAAACTTTTATGGTAATGTGTTTTGCTCGAAATTTGATAGACCCAATTAAAATGGGAAATATATCAAAATTATTCCTATGGTGTAATAAAATAGCTGAGTAGTTTAAAGATATAGATGCATAAATTCAATGAGAATAGTTTTGAGATATATAAGTCCAAAATGGAAGAGTTTTTGGTGAACAAGTATGAGTGGATCACTATGGATATATATGCTTCATTAAAAAAGATTTTTATAGAAGGATGGAATAAGTTGGAAAGAAGAGAAAATATCACAATCATATGTTAATGCATGTGTTTTACATTGAATATTTGTCATTTTATTAAGAATATATTTAAAACAATTAACTATATAAGGCTAAAATGTATGCTTTGTATCAAATTAATTTTAGTTTCAATGGGAAAATTTTATGGATAATGTGTTTTTCTTGAAATGTGATAGACCCCATTAAAATGGGAGATATATCGAATTGATTTCTATGGTGAAATAAAATAGTTGAGTAGTTTAAAAATATAGATGCATAAATTCAATGAGCATAGATTTGAGATATATAAGTCCAAAATGGAATAGTTTTTGGTGAACAAATATCAGTGGATCACTATGGATATATTTGCTTCATTAAAAGGGATTTTTCTAGAAAGATGGACTAAGTTGGAAAGAAGGGAAAATATCACAATACAATTGTGTCTCTTAGATGTTGAAAAATATAGCTAGGTTTCGCCTTCATTATTAATATATTTGTCAATTATAATTTTTGTTTCCTAACAAAAATCTATAACTATTATCAAAACAAATATTTTTGTGAGGAAACAATAAAAGGCTAAACAAGTGAGAAATGGCTATACTAATGATGAAAGAGTGAGACCTTCAATTTAGGAAGGTTGTATACTATGTCTCTTCTGATGCAGTACAAATTTTCAGTGGGCTAATAATAATAATAATTATTATTATAAATTAAAAAAAATAATAATAGAAAAAAGGCCAATGAACAAGTTGTTGGTATTTTGTAATTTAAATAAGTTAACTCAAGAAAAATCTACTCATTTGGAGAGTGTTAACATAGTGACAATGAAAACCTAGTATTAGTCATTTGGAGAGAGTTAACATACTGATAGTGACAACCTAATATCAAGTGTTTCGAGAGCATTAACATAGTGACAATGACAACTTAATATCAGGAATTTGGAGATTGGATTTGGCATAACAACATTCTTGTTTGGCATGTTTGGAGTGAAACATTTTTAGAAATCTTCCTTTTAAAAGAGAAAATACTACTCTCTACGATTATGAATATAGCTCACAAATTTATGATGTAAAATTTTAGTCCTTATTCTAACATATCTGAAATGAAAATTTGAAATTAGAGTTTACTATGTACTATAATTCTAATTTCTTGTTAAATGTTTAACAATTTAATATTAAAAAATAATGAATTTTAATTCTCGAATTTTCTTATCAATTATTATATGAATTATTCTATGAATAATGAATCTGAATATAGAATAAGAATTGTGAATATGTGAATTATGAATATGAAAAAAATAATATGAATTGTGATGGTATGAATTATGAAATTAGAAACATGGTAATCTATAATCTCTATGTTTTTTTTCCAAAATTTGATTCTTTTGGAAATTCGGTAATCTGTAATATGTAAGCCAGACATAGACAGAGATATAGCAGAACTAGACACATAGATAGAGATATCTAAATAGCTATTTCTCAATTTGTATTTGAGAGGAAGATATTTTTTCTCTGCTTGCAAAAGTCTGTTTTTCAGTGGAAGAAATGACAAGACTAGTCAGCCATTTCTGAGGGAAATGGATGTAGCTCACCTAATTCTAATGTATGAACAAAATTTGTAATGAAAACCAAATTCAAATACAGAATCAATTCTTAGGGCCCACAATAGCCATGTTATACAAATCATAAGGGCTCACAATATCCATGCTATCCAAACCTGCAACCTCCAAAGCACCCGTGAGGCATTAACCCTCTAAGCCAAAGTGACACATCACAGAGTTAAACAAAGAATGAAACATAAAACTTATATATGTCAAGAATTATAACGTGAAATTTTTTGACATAGACTCAATTATAGCATTCCACGGACTCCCAGATATGCACATGATAGTTCAAACTGCACAGTGCATAAGACCCTCGCTAATATCTATTTTAGTCACTAGGTTATGTGTATATTATAAGGATCAGAGTAAGCCATAGATCCTGTAATCACCTAAGGAAGGTTCCAAACCAAATTTAAATATTTTAATCGTTGAACTGTATTAGAAATTATTCTTGCAAATAGAATCAATTTGAAATTTGATGGATCCATTTCCAAGATGATGAAACAAATCCTTTGTCGAAAAAATGTTGCCAATAAAAACATAAAAAAATCAAAGTTGCATGAGAAAGGGAAGGGGGCATGGCAGGAAAGAGTATGGTGGAGAGGACCAAAAGCATATAAAGTAAACCTAAACCCTATAAAACAAAGACCTAAACATAAACAACATCATTTTTCACTTTCATTAGCAAATTATAAGAGGTTGAGGCCTGAAAGCACCTAACAGTAACATCCATTTGGAGAGCGTTAACATAGAGACAGTGACAACCTAGTATCAGTCATTTGGAGAGAATTAACATAGTGATAGTGACAACCTAATATCAGGAATGTACTATAAATCTGATTTCTTGTTAAATGTTTAATCATTTAATATTCAGAAATAATGAATTTTAATTCTAGGTTTTTTTTATGAATTATTATATGAATCATGAATCTGAATATAGAATAAGAATTGTGAGTACATGAATTATGAATCTGAAAAAAAAAAAAAAAAATTAATTATGATGGTATGAATGATGAAATTAGAAACATGGCAATCTGTAATTTTTATGTTTTTTTCCAAAATTAGATTCTTTTGGAAATTTGGTAATCTGTTATCTGTAAGCCAGACACAGACACAGAGATAGAGGAACTAGACACAAAGACAAAGATAGAGGAACTACAGAGGCTAGGAGAAGGATATCATACCCAGAAATTCGCAGTCGACAAAGAAGATGGAGCCGCAACGAGAAGACGAGCCAGGAGATCGCTGAAGACATCGTGCAGGACGCAGACCAAATCCCCTGCAAAAAAATAGAGCAAACAATTTGCTGCGAAAAATTAAAATTAAAATTAAACAAAAACAAATCAACAAAAAAATTACAAACAAAATTACAAGCAACACCTTACCTCGTCGTCACGACGCAACAGAGCAATACCTCACCTTGTCGCTCCTACAAACAAACAGATGGGAGATGGACATAAACGAAACAACATAGCAACACTTCACAGACAGACGCGACATTGACAAACACGAACAACAAACAGATAATGATAATACGCTCGAAACCTGTTAAGGTTTGCGAGCCAATATATTTATAAGAACAAGTTCCACTGGACTATTAGTTCTGCCGAACTTTTATTGTCAGTTTTTCCATCTCCGGCCAAAAATCTGTTTGCCCACGCCGTTAATACACCGTCAATGTAAATGGCAGAATGAGTTCAACCGAGCTAATTCCAAAAGTTTGGCCGAACTCTTCAATAGTTCGGTGAAATTGTTGAGAAAAAAAAAATTCCTCTCTCGATTCTCATAAAAGTGTTTAACCCAACTTCGAATTTTTACCCAAATATTATCTTTTAGAATTGCATGAGCACTAGGTATGAGATTTGCTTCATAGTTTATGAAGCAGGGAAAGAAAGTAACTTGTAACTGTAAATGTCCTTGCCTATAGCTGTAATAGTTACAATTGTGATTAAATGCATGTAAGTTAATATATTGAATGTAAATGTCTATGGGAAATGGGCAAGGATCTATATAGCATATTTATCCTAGAATAATGATAAAAATTTCATATTTACACAGTGAAACAGTGCATTAAATTAATATAACAATGAAAACTATTCTTTGGTAATTTGAAACAATCGACATACTAAAACTAAAGCAACTTTCACCTAGGAGACAATCCTAGTTGGAAGTCATTCATGAAAAAATAAACAAACAAACAATTATACAAAAATGGAGTATAACCGGAAATGAAAAGAATAATCCCTTTATGTTCCATAATCCGTTTATTCGTCCTGGAAGAAAACATAACTTTACACTAAAGTAAAGAAAATGCCACCATAAAGCCCTCAACAGTAAATGTCTTAACCTAGGCCGCAATGAAGTAATTTGCACAGAAATATTTTCATGAAATACGAATGATAAAATTTAATTATAAGCCACAAAACTTATACATTCCATATTACATCACAAAAGAAGAATTCATAGTAAACCTTTAATCCGGAAAAGTAAGAAGAAATTGATGGCAACCCAAGAATGTACTAAGCCCCGAAGCTGGAACCCTCCAAATTACATAATATTAACCCCAAACTCTAGACTGAAGCCCTCACTCTCAAAAAACGCAGAAGAAAAGTACCTGATAAAGTAAGTGTGAGATAATCAGGAAGAAGCCGAAGGTCTTTTCTCTAAGACTATCTGATTTTCGCCTGGGAAAACCCTGCCATAGAAAACATAAATTCATGTTGAAAAAATCACAATACTCGCAGCATATTGTAGACAAGAAAACAATAGAAATTACTAGCGGAGAGTTTACGTGGAAGTCCTTGAGGACTTAAACCCCTCAGCTTTGTTCAAGGCGGCGACCAAGGAATTCTACCTAGAGAACATTATAATTTATGGAGACTACAAGATTACAGAGACAAAGGAAAACCCACACTGCTCTGTGACTAAAGCAGCATACAAGCGGAACGAAATTGCAGAGAAGCCAACATACAACTCAACTGGAGCAAACTGCAGAAGAACCATAGCTCCTTGCAAAGGTGTTCACCTAACACAAGGTGAAAGGATGTCAGAAGATGAACAACGGTGTAGCCGACAGACCAAAGGAAACGATAGCAACCAGAATACCTACAAAGTTCAAAGTGGGTCAAATCAATCGAGGGGAGGTTTAAATTCCGAGACTGAAGGTCGGGAGGAGATCTTATCTCCGTAGGAGTGATTATGATTTTCGGATCAAATGGTAGCTAATATCCCAGGTAGCAAAGCGCTTCAAACTTTGAGAGAATGCAGGAATGTGGTGGGACAACTAGTGTGCACCGACACGGGCGCCGGAAAGCACTATATGTATATAGTCCAAAACACTAATGTTGATATAGTTATAACCCTTGTATCATTGAAGATGCAATGATAAAAGTCTTAAACCCTACCTTTCGATTATTTAATGAATTGTGTGTAACTTATGTGCAAGCGCTTACGAATCATTTAAGATAAGATCTCATGGTGAGAATAATAAGTGCAAAGTATAACTTGGAGATGGGTAAGTTTGTGAATTATTACATATCATCGAAATATTTTAATTCTTCGCGCAAACGGGTGTTGAAATGATAGTACAAATATTTTGGTTATATGTTACCATCTTAGCGGTGAATTCATTGATGTTATTTTAAATTAATTTTTTTTACTATGTTTGAATGGGTAAATGTAAATTAATTATGAGTAATGTTACAAATTGTTTTTTATTGCATTTTTCAAAATCATTCCAATGATCTAAACCTAATAATTAGATTTTCAAAAATATAATAAAAGTATTAAAATTTATTTTTGTAATAGTAAAGAATGAATTGTTTGGTAATTTTTAATTTATATTTAAGTTAAAGATATATATGTTTATTTTGGAATAGAATTTCTAAATTTTAATATAATTATAAATAATTATTAGATAGATGATAGGAATTCAACCTTCTTAAATAATATTATAATTGAATTAATTATTATAATTTTTCTAATTTAATTTGATAATAACATTTACAATAATATTTATGTTTTAATATTTATTTTACAGTAATGTCTATTTTACATTAATATCTCTATATATTTATAAAACATTCAATTTATATAACTACTCTAATAAACAAATTTATGAAAATAAATTCTTTCTAAATATTATAAACTTTGTTTCTTTCATTCCACTTATACTTTAAATCCCACATTAAATGAAATTAATCAAAAGAGAACTCATCTTAAAATCAGATATGGATACAATATAGCTATTGTTTCTTTCATTTCACTTTAAATCCCACTTTAAATGAAATGACTCAAAAGAGTATTCATCTGGAAATCAAAGATGAATACAATAACTAAAGATATGGATCTTCGAGTTTGATGCGTTGAATCCAATATAGTGACAATCAACTCTGATGGACTATTTGGCCTCCATCGTTAACTTGCGTTGAGTTGTTGACTTCTGAGAAGTTAAGTATTGATTACACACCAGCAGGGTATTCACTTTATTGATGTATGGGTTTAGCGGGTGGAATGTGGAACATTTCAATTTTCTAAGGACGAAAGAATCTATGTGGGAGAGCTCTCGCTATTCACCGCGTAAATAAGAGAAATAATTCGCTGGGCTTTAACTCGAGGCATTTTGAAGCCATGTTTGATTGGGGTTGTCCTATTGAGATTCACAGTTGGAGGGTATCCCTCCCGATAATAATAACATCCTGGAGGTATTATTGAGATTTACGGGTATCTTTCGAAACAAATATTTATTGTGTTATTGACTCATTAATAAAGTTGTATGTACCCATAAGCAAGTACATTATTTAGTAAAAAACTTATACAACTCAGCATTAATAGATCAATAACCTAATATCGACACTATAGGTAAACCTAATATTTGAGTGCAATCGTGATCGTCATCTCCTTATGAGACTACACCCATGTTCAATGCTGCTCATCTCCTTTTGATATTACAATCATGTTAATTGCTAATTGTGGTTTAGGTAAGTCGACCATATATTTATTCTTAGACATTATAGGTCAACTTTCTCTTTATAAACCTCTCGCGAGGGAGCAAATGAGCTAGATACACATCTTTGATACTCCCTACACCGTGGCCTTAACGGTCTGCCACTTATAGCGGTATGATAGTGGGTTGAAGTCCATATTGAAAGTGAGGTATAGATAATGATGTTTGTGGTGTTCAAAGTGGTAAAGACTATACCAAACCATGCATTCTACAAGTCAAAAATATCCTCAAATCAAAGACAGTGGAGCCCACGTTCAAAATGAAATCATTTGGAAGAGCCTTTACTTGTTGGTAACAATAGGAAGATTTTCCTTTCTTTTCCTCATTGAAAGATACATGAAAATGACCAGCATAAATGCTCAAAACGTGTGCAGGACATGAAAATGACCAGTATAAATGCTCAAAACGTTCGCACTACTTAAAGGGACCCCATAGCAATTATACACAAACTTTATTTATTCAACATTTCTTTGATTATGCCCAGCCTGTCCATTATGAAAACCTCGATTCTCACTTGTCGCTATTTATTCAACATTGGTTTGATTATGTCCAACTTCTGCATCGTGGACACTTCGATTTTTAGTTGTCACGGTGAATTTTCGGTCATGTAGGAGGGAGCTACATACGGTAACGGCCTCGCCCACCGTAACGAAAAACCATTTTGGATTAACCACTTCATTGAACTTTGACTTGTGAAGTTTCTCCATTAGCTCAGGTCCGGGATTGGCGAATGCAACCTACACAAAACAATAAACATGATCCGTTATTCATATTGACAACGTTAGGGTGTTCAGGCATATAATTAATTACCACGTTTATGAATAAACTAAAAAATAGAAATGGAACCAAGTTATTTTTCGCATTACTGAGTTAACAGGTAAATAGATTACATAGAAGGCAATCAGTAATAAAGGACTCAAGAAAATTGAATTAGAAGCAAACAATTTCAGCTGAAACTCATTAGAAACTCAAACTAACTATGACAGCTAGCAGACAACATTTGTTGGAAAGGAAAGACAACGAGGAAAGGAATAAAATTTATAGCCTACAAAAATGCCAAAACAGAAGTGGTCACTCTTCAATTAATCCAACAAACTTAATAATTACAATGAATTAGATGAAAACTTAATAATTACAATGAAGTAGATGAAAGATATTTAAATTATTTTGATTATCTACATACTTAAAATAGCTTTAACATGCACCCACACTCTAAAATAAATTCTACCAAAAATAAAAATTAACTCGACTTGACTCAGTTAATTTAACCGAGTCTCTAATTTAAACAATTCTCCATGCTAACTTAATTCGCTATTTTTAACAACAAATTAGGGTTAGAATTATTTCTTCAAGAGTCTATACCTCGAGTTCTCTGTTCTGCAGTGTCCTTTGAAGCTCTTGGAGCATGCTGATCCCGCTCGTGTCTATGCTACTAACCCCTGCGAACGAACAAGCACTTGTTATGTTTTCTTACCACTTACAAATAAAGCTAGACACATAGTACATGAAAATGAACCAGTAGAAACAAGGTAAAAGCTAATTACCACTCATATCGAGGATGATATAATGGAGAGTCTCTTGACTGCAGCTGGCTAAGTGGTATTCTTCTTCTTCTTCTATCCATCTTAGTATCCTACATGTGGTACAGGAATTTACCAGTTAGACACATAATGAAAATTGTGTCAATTGACAGTTCATGGAAATTGAGATAAGATGGAACAGACCTCTCTCTCATATAGTTGCAGTTGGCGAAATAGATAGGGGAAGATAGGCTGAGTATTAAAATGCCTGGGGTACGTTCTGAATGTGGATATTGTTCCTTGTTTCTGTATACTGAAGTGCCACAAATGTTTTCAAGAACTGCTATGCGTGGCCTTATGACATGCATCATTACTCTTGCTACAGAGATGGATACCTGCAGCATCCATTCAAATTAATATACCTCATTGATTTGAATTGAATGAAGAAACATCAACCAAGTAAGTATATATACATACTGCAACCATGCAGCATCCATTCAAATTAATATGCCTCATTGATTTGAATTGAATGAAGAAACATCAACCAAGTAAGTATATATACATACTGCAACCATGAGGCCGAGTTGGAAGTCATCAAATACTACGCCAAGAAAGGCTGCCATGCAGACAACGAAGTCTATTTTGTCGACCCTCCACATGTGGTAAGCGGCTTTGACGTCGATTATGCCCAACATTGCAGAAACAAGGATGGAGGCCAATACCACCAGTGGAGTGTAGTAGAATAGTGGAGTCAAGAAAAGAAGGGTTATCATCAGTGAAATAGCCATCACTAAATTCGATACTGCTGTCTTGCACCCGGCGTTGAAGTTCACTGCAGATCTAGAGAAAGGAGCTGCAACCCCAAATTTGATTATATTAAAACTGATGTAAATTACAAGTCTGATTAAGTTTGATTGAATTTGATTGAATTGAGTTGAGAGGTTTATTTTACAACTTAGTATTAGAGAAACATTAAATTTGAGTATATTAAATTGACCTAAATTACACATTTGATTACGCTTGATTGAGTTGAGTGACTTATTTTACAACTTAGTGTGAGAAAAATATAGTATGACAGTATGCTCTCTATAAAATAATGTAGGATATAATAAAAAAAATGAATATATTTTAAAATAATGAAAACTAATTATGATTGAAATTTTTATTTGGTTTTATCTATACTATATTTCATATTCAAAAATACAATTTAAATAATGAAAAATAACTTATTTTATTCTGCACTCTAAATAAAGTTTAGAAGTGAAAAAATTTGATCTCTCTCAACTCATATTATATCCATCTACTTGGAAATTTTAACAACCAAAATTAAATTTAAAATACAAGTGTATCCATCTATAGATAGAATCTATCTATAACTTTGAAGAGACGACTAAATCAATACAGAACCAAAAATTGCTAAAGAAAAAGTGTAAAGAAGCAACAAATTTATCGTTTTAATCAAAAGAGGTTTTAATCAATTGTTGGACAACGGCCCCTAGAAGGACATCACCTGCCTTCCCTCCCTGAAATTAAAGAAAATATTACCTGTGGTGATGTAGCAGGAAGTGCAAGAACCGACTATATTCATCATTCCGATAGCCATCATCTCCTTGTTGCCATCGATATTGTAATTCTTAAACATGGCAAACGTTCTTCCAACGGCTATACCTTCCTGCAATTCCCATTTGATTGATATATATTATATAATATCACAATTTAATTAGTTAAAATAACTACTCTGCAATAGGGGACTTACGGTGAGGGAAATGATGCCAGAAATCAGTCCTGCCCTCAAAGTGGTCATCAGATATTGCCTCTCGAACACAAGCAGATTCAAGGAAAGGGGATTTAAACCCCTTCTCAAGTGACCAACCTATGCAACACCGGCATCCATGGTGACGTTTAGAACATGCCCAATTTAAGCTACTGTAATACAATTTATTATATTATTGGGGTCTACAATTGAGATTCCATACAATTTGGATTCCGTGATTCTCTGCACCCGTGCAAAAGACCAAGATACTTCCAAGTGCCACTGACAGAAGCGGAGCACTGGCGGCTACAAGGAGGAGTTTTGGTGCTTTTTTGCTCTGTCAATTTCACGTGAACCTGGGTTAATTTCAATTCCATAACGAGAGAAAAGAAGCACTTAACAGAGAGAAAAGAAGCACTTACGACGTAACGAGAAAGAAGAAGAAAGCAGAGAAAGCAGATGCCCATAACAATGCTTTCCCACCTCCACTGTGAAAAACTAAAACAAGTCATTAGAAGACTCTATATATATATATATAACTATAACACATACCCAAATTATAGTAAAGTAGCTGGCTAATATGATTAACCTTATCAACTTGTTGAAAAACTGCGTCCATCACAGAAACTACATCTGTTTTTGTTGTGAAGTGTCTGAGCCCAAAAATCACTTTAAGCTGCTGTAAGCACACAATTGTAGCTGCTCCTGCCATGAATCCTACTATGGTTGCATGGGAAAGGAAATCTATAATGAAACCCAATCTGCAGCATATGATATCAAATAGTTCAGTTGAGTTTTCCAAATGACATAGTCTATGACAAACTGCCATTTACTCAGAACACAAAGGGCACTGCAATACATTCACTAATAAAAACTATCTAAATCACAAGAACTGATGATCACCATGAATGAGTACCTGAGAAGGCCCAAAGAAGCTTGAAAAACACCAGCAAAGAAAGTAGCAGTGAAAACCAAACGCATATACAAGTGAGGATTCTCTTCCGGAGAGACTTCACTCCCAATCTTGGATGCTAGAATAAGCGATACAATTGCCACTGTTCCCACAGCAAGGTCCTTGGAGCTCCCCAAAATTACATATACTATAGGTGGCACAAAGCTAGAATCTGTAATAACCACACACCATATACTGTTATCACAAGCACAGGGTGTGCATTATTTTTTTGTAATATGTTTAACATTCTTAGTAGTCAGGTGAGGTTTTGAAGTTTGAATACAAGTCTTTTTATTAACTAAACCAGCCTTCCTACTAACGAAACTTTTTCTCAACCAACAATTGTGCTACTAGAACTGGACTTTACTTTTTCTCAACCGATTGTGCTACCAGAACTGGACTTTACTTTTTCTGAAGAAATTGTGCTACTAGAACTGGACTTTTTCTGTGTATTATATCTAAAAATAAGAAACATAATATATTTCAAGCTATAATATATTTAAGCCCCATAGTGGGTGAGTTAATTATCTTACAAAGGCCAATTATAGGAGGCAATTCCGCAAGTTTAGCATAGCTTATTCCCTGATACAATAAACAAACAAACAATACACAAACATCAATCCTCAGATATCTTAATCAAGAAAAATGAAAAACTCGGTTAGACTTAATGAAATCCTTGGTTACTTGTGGGATAGCGAGGCTGGCTATGGTGATGCCAGATATGACATCGGACTTAAACAAGTGAAGGGAATATTTTGGAGCCCACTGGAGGACTGGAAAGATATACTGAAGGACCATCAACACCTTTCGAGCAATGCTGCTCTGCTTCCTCATCTGCCTGAAGGGATCATCTGGAAACAGCGTTTCCTTGACGGCCTCCTTCAAACGATGGCGGGCACTCCGAGGAGGAGGAGACATCACAGTGAGCTTGTGATCAGCATCATGGTGATGCACTACTAACTCCAATTCACCCTCATCACTGCAAGTCTTCATCATCTTTACAGAGATTTTTCTGGGCCAAAGGGCTTCTCTCTCTCAGACAATCCCGATGAATAACTAGAGCGTGTTATGGTGCTCCATTGCTTCCATATAAATAACGTGGTGCTAGTGGGATTAATGATTTATGCTCCTCACCACAATTGACTTTACCACTACGCTATCCAAAGTTCAGTGATCATCCTAGTCGATGACATGTGTCAATGTTTTGTGTAGTTTCTTTGTTTCCGTTGCATTTAGTGGTGGTAAATAAATTCAGTGTCCTATTTTGATTCTATATCTGCCATCTTCAAATCAAGAAGGATTTATAAAGGTCACATTCATTTCGATTACCAAATCTCTCGGTAAAGCTGAAGTCCCCATGTCATAGCTAATGTCATGTGATCGGGGCGTTTCTGGATTCTTGAAAGTCATCATCAATGAAAAAAAAATCATTATTTATTTTAATAGCTGCATTTAAAAATATTTGCAAAACTGAATGATAACTTACGTTATAATATTTTGCAAAATTTAAACTATTTTCAATTTATATATTATCAAACATCGTTAATCATGTATTTGAACATGTGACGAAGGCTTTCAAAACTCTCATTTACATAGATGATATGTCTTATCATTGAACATGTTTTTTCTTGCCTACCATGGCCAAGATAAATATGTGAAGGCTTTGAAAACTCTCATTTACATGAATGGGGCTTTCTCATTGCATGGTGCGTTAATATATTTTTAATTAATTTTAATTCTATTTCCAATTTTAAAGGGGGTTAAATCTACATCTACACTAGGCCAATGTAAAGGAGTTAGTGAATTATTAGTAATGATTTTTATTTAAAATATTCGCTAATTTATTGACGGAAATCTTTTAAGATGAAGTTTATTCAAGTATTATTTTAATTTTGTTTTTTATTTTATTTATTATTTTAGTTCAAGCTAATTTAATTGTCACTAACACTCGAACATTATTTACCATCAATAAAAAAAAAAAAAAATCTATTCACGTATCATATGATAGTAATATTATACCATACAAAGATTCTGCTTGATATTGAACATCATTGCACACTTTAGCAATCACTGGAATTATAATTAAAATCTCTTTATTATGCCTTTTAATTCGGAACATTTATAAACTTGGAAACTTTGATTTGGTATGAATTACTACCCAATCCATACACAGATTCCATGGCTATATATATTTATATTAAAAACATTTATCCGTCCACTCAAGAAAAAAAATTAATACATGATCCAGACATTGGATTCTTTGAATTTCACGTTAGGCCACTTGGCCTTACCATTTGCTAGCCGTGATATGGTTTGTCAATTCCCATTAATTTTGGTGGTACTGGCTAGTTAATAGCCAGGACAGATGTTAGCTTGGCCTCTGATTCCACGCGATTTTTCGAGGGAAAATTCACAATAGAGGCTCTGCAGCTAACAAAGAGTATAGGGTTTACTCTGATGGAGAAAACTCGACGTTTTCAGAGCTTCGCTCCTCGTGAGTGAGCTCCCCTCAAATACCCTTATGTGTAAGTTTTCTTAGTGAATTTTACTCCATTAATTTGCTATTCCACTCCGCTATTCATTTTTAGTTTTACTTTCTATAACATCGATGCCGTCGGCATTTCCAGCTAAGCTTGTTATATTGACTATCTTCTATAGAGATGTATTACTCTACAAGACCGACCAACTACAACAGATGCAAAGGAAATGAGCCTTTTTGCGAGTTTTCACAGGTATAAAGAAATAGCTTTCTCCATAGTTATACAGAGTTTAACTTATATCTATTTATTCATTCTGGAATTTAGAAGTTAATTTACATGGATCAATATTCTTGCATAGCGGCCCCAAAGGAGTTCTCACCCCTCTTCAGGTAACGTTTTCTCCCATGATTTACAGGGTTTATTTGCTGAACTTACCTATGATTTTTTGTAAGCTTTCATTAACCACTGGCCGTTGTTTTTACTGGCACATGTATATGGTCCTCACCTACTTTACTCCCAGCAAAGTCTCCTTCCTAGGATACATGATGGAGACGCTTCGATTCCCAGCTGATATTTCCTCCTGTGCATTTCTCAAGTACCCTTCAGTCTTCAAGGAAGATCAAACCCTAGGTTTTCAATATGCCACTCTAGTTCTAGTTAATAGAACTCGACTTCTTCTTAGAAATGTGTAATTTCTTAGTTGAGGGTTTAAAACCCCAACCTAGGTTTTCGAATGATATTGGTAATAATTTTGTAAAGGATTATACTAGGGTTTAATCCCAAATTTAAGGGATTTTTCGTGAGCATAATAACTCTGTTTCATGGCGAAGTTTTATAGTAGTTTGACTATGCTCTACAATGCACATTGTATTTGTTCTACTGTAATATTTTACTTTGGAATGAACTCTTTTTTGTTTGCCATTTTCATGATGAACTCATTCTATGCCGTTTCCAGTTTAGAAGGGTTTTCTTGCCTAGAACTCTTAGTCTTTACTTGCATGAAAATACTCTCGCAGTTAGCGGATGAAAGTTTATGGGCTCTTTGTATTTTATTAGTTAAAAAGAGACATGGTGCCTAAATAAAAAAAATGCAAAGTTCATTTATTTTTAACAGTTATCTCTTTTATACTGTTAAGAAATGGTTGATAAGTTTACCGGCACTGAGAACTTCGCGTTCTTTCTATCTACTCGTTTTTCACTGAGTTATGTGATTTTGATATTATAATACTTCTTGATTATATATTAGATACTCCTTGCGGTGTCCGGTCCATCGATTCATAATGCCTGTGTATAGAAATGGGGTTAACAGCCACAGACGATGAACCCCTGATTTCGGTTTTTGACCAGAACTAGGGTCGATAGTCCATCGGCTATAATCCCCTAGTTCTGGTTATCTTATGACTTATACATTCAAAGTTTCTTCTGCGGTTTCTTTCTTAATAGAATCACTCCTATATAAATCGTTTTCATTAGTATACTCCACAGTAACATAAAAGAAAAACAAAATATGGTCTCTGTTCTTCTCGTATAAGGTTTTAAATGGCATATTCTATTTTTTTATAGTAAACTATGCTACTTCTGATATATATATTATTTGTAATACATAGCTATCAGTTCTCTATATTTTCTCACAACATATAGGGATTTAAACTGTAACTTTATCATATTATGAAAATACAGAAATAAACTAGGTTTTATTACCAGTAATTTCCACAGTATATTTCCATAAATCTAGAGAACAAAATGTCTACAACTTTATTCCTATCTCCCACATTTGTAAACAACATACACATAATTTATAGGTTTTCATAATAAGACAGTAACCCAACAAGATTAATAATGTAAAGCAATCTTTTCAACTTTCGAATAACCTGCTTATAATTACACAGTAATACTTATCTGGATTAAGTAGTTTAAGCTACGGTCCTCCCAACCATTCAAGGAAGGCTATTACGTCCTCCACTTGCCCCCTAGCTCCAGAATCTGGACGTTGCCACGGGTTAATAGTGGAATAGATACCTCTTTCTGCTACGACTTCTGGATGGCCAATCCAGTCAAAGTCAGAAAGTTTTGGCTTCACAAAGACTGTTGTGAGTTATCATCAACTGGTCACCACCAGCTCTAGAAAATACTCCCCTATACCAAATGTGCACAGAACCTCTACTCCTCTCCTGAGATTCAAGTTTATCCTCAGAGGAGTAGGTAGCTATTTTCCAATTGTCCCCAACCACCTCCAATTCTTGGAAACTTTTTACCATCAGCTTAAAATATTTTCTTTTTACTCATTGATTCCTCCAATTAACTCAATAACAAAAAACAAAATAATAATTTGTTTCATAAACATAACAATTAAGTCTTTCTTTCCAGAAAATAAAAATATGCAAATTCTGTTTAACTAGTTAATACAAGTTAACTCTAAATGAGGCTGTCACATCTTCCCCCCTGGAAGTAACACCGTCCTTGGTGTTTCAGCCCAGCTCTATGAAGAGCTCTGGGTAAGGTTCCTGCATAAATTTCTCATCCTCCCAAGTAGCTTTATTCAGTCTGAAGTGCTTCCACTGCACTTTCACGTGGATAACTACTTGTTTGCGAAGTTCAATTTCTCTTCTATCAAGTATGCATTGCAGCTTGACCACAAACTCTCCGTCCAGTTCTACCTGAAAAACAAAGTTTTTTCAAGTTAGTATGCATCAATTATTCAGAACTTTAAGTTAGGATTCGTATCCTTTTTCCTACCTGAATACTTTGCCAATGAATCACATGTTTTTCATCATGTACATATCGCTTCAGTAAGGACACATGGAACACATTGTGTACTTGAATATGACTGGGTAATGCCAATCTATAGGCTACTGTTCCCACTCTTCCCAGTATTTGGAAAGGTCCATAGTACCGGGGAGCCAATTTGGCACAGGAGGTCCATCTCATGGTACTTCTCTTAGGCTTAATTCTTACGTATACGTGGTCCCCTACTACAAATTTACGGTAGGACCTTTTCTTGTCTACGTAAATATTTTGTCTATCTTGTGCAACCTTCAAATTCTACCTTATTCTTTTTACTTCAGTTTCCATTTCAGCCAACATTTCAGGTCCCAAAAATAATTTTGTTTTAGGACTACTACTTCAGAGATTCCTGGTACCCGTTGTTATATGCAAACTCCAAAAGGTGCAAGTAGTCTTCCCACTTGGTTGGTTGTTGCATCACATACATGCGCAGCATGTCTTCCAGAACTTGGTTTACCCGTTCTATCTTCCCATCAGTCTGAGGATGATAGGCAGTATTAAAGTGTATCTGTATCCCAGACCAGAAAACAAAGTTTTCTAAAATGCGGATGTAAACCTAACATCCTGATCTGAAATCATAGCCTTAGGTATGCCATGCAACCTAAATATTTCCTTCATAAATATATCTGCAATCTGTACCATCTTGTTTGTAGACTGTATAGGTATGAAATGGGCAGACTTACTTAATATGTCTACCACTACCATAATAGAGTCATTTTGTCTTTTTATTCGTGGTAAACCCGTGATAAAATCCAAGGAAATAACCTCCCACTTCAATTTAGGGATGGGTATGGGCTTCAATAGCCCTGCAGGATGCTGGTGCTCCACCTTGACCTGTTGACATTCCAAACATTTTCTTAGATACTCAGCAATATTTTTGCATATACCTGGCCAAAAATATGTCTTTCTTATTGCAATAAGCATCTTTTGATATCCTGGATGTCCAGCATAATTGATACAGTGGAACTCATTCATTACTAACTCCTTTAGACATGTTCGATTGGGCACATAAATTCTCCCTCGAAAAGTTAACACCTGATCTTCATTCTTTCCAAACTCGGATGTTTTGCCTTGCTTTTTATCTTCTTCCATTTCCTACCACAAGAATTTATATTCTGGGTCTTTTTGTGCTTCTTCTTTTAAATGTTTCATTAATTGGCTTTCTAGCTGATTACAGTATAAGGCATAAATACCGTGCAGTTTTTTGCTTAACGCGTCTGCAACTCAATTTTCTTCCCCTTAACATGTTGTATGTCCATGTCAAATTCAATCAAAAGGGAATTCCATCTTTTTTGTCTAGAATTTAAATCTGCTTGCTTAAAATAATTAGTCAAGCTGCTATGGTCTATTTTAAGTACAAATCTCTTACCCAGCAGATAATGCCTCCACACCCGAAGAGCATGCACCACGGATGTAAGCTCCAGATCATAAGCATAATATTTCTGTTCATCATCTTTCAATTTTCTAGACTCATAAGCTATTACTTTTCCTTCTTGAGTTAATATTTCTCCCACTCCTTCCTTGCTGGCATCAATACAAACTTCATAGTCTTTGTCAGGGTCAGCTACCCTTAGTACCGGTGCTGTAGTCAGTAATTGCTTCAGCTTTTCAAAGTTGTTCTGACATTCATTTGTCCATTTGAAAGTTTTTCCTTTCTTCTGCAAAGATGTGATAGGAAAAGCAATTTTAGAAAATCCTTCTATGAACCTTCTATAATATCCAACTAGACCCATAAACGATCTAATGTTAGCTACATTCTGAGGTAATCGCCATTCCATAATAGCTTTGATCTTTTCTGGGTCAACAACTATTCCTTCAGCTGAAATAACATGTCCCAGATACTAGATTTTTCTTTTAAAGAAATCACACTTGGTAAACTTAGCATAAAGTTGATGCTTTCTCAGCATTCCCAAAACTATCCTCAAATGTTCTTTATGCTCCTCCTCGATTTTTGAGTATTTCAGTATGTCATCTATGAAAATAAGCAAAAATTTATCCAAATACTGATGAAAGATGCCATGCATCAACCTCATAAAGGTTACTGGAGCATTTGTAAATTTGAAGGGTAGCACTACAAACTCATAATGCCGATAACGTGTGTGGAATGCTGCTTTGCAAATATCTTCATCTTTGATCCGAATTTGATGATATATGAATCTTAAATCTATCTTAGAAAACACCTTAGCCCTTCTTACTTGATCGAATAAGTCATCGATCCTTGGTAAGGGGTATTTGTTCTTAACCGTCAGCTTATTAAGCTACATGTAATCCATACACATGCATAAAGTCCCATCCTTCTTCTTAACAAATAGGACCGGTGCTCCCCATGGAGACACACTTGGACGGATATAACCTTTATCTAACAGTTCTTGTACTTGTGTCTTTAGTTCTGTTAGTTCTGGCACGCTCATTCTATAAGGGGCTCTTGACACCAGAGAGGCTCCTGACAGAAATTCAATGGTAAAGTCAATATCCCTCTTCAGTGGCAAACCAGGAATGTTTTCTAGAAATACATCCAGAAATTCTTGTACTACATGAATATATTCCATTATTGGAGCCTTTTCCTTGGAGTCTGCATATCCTACTTGTATTGCATACAGTTCACATCCCTTTCTGATACACTTACCCATTTAGGATGTTTTTATTGGTCGTAATTGCACAGGCTTTTTAATTCCTTGAATTTATTTTCGTGTGCCATCTTGCATTCTGAAGTAGATAATATTTTCTTTGCAGTCCACTAGGGTCCAGTGTCTTTCCAACTAGTCCATACCCAATAATACATCATAAGACCCCAATGGTAAGATATTTAGATCTACTTGTAGCTTTTGTTCTTCCACTTCCAACACACAGTTAGGAACTTTCGCTGTTACCTTTCATTTTTCCCCAGTAGCTAGCTGTACTAGCGAAGAATTCTTAAATTTTTGTTCCTTCAATTTACACATTTCCACTAACTTGGGACTTACATAACTCAAAATTTCTCCAGGATCTACCAAAATTGAAATAGGTTTATTAAGTAAAGTACCTTCTAGTTCTATCATTATGGGCTAAAAATCAGCCTACCGATCTTCCAAGGCTGCATTGATGCAGGGTATGTTACGTGCCATGTCCCCTACCATATATGCCTCCTGTAAATTTGCTACAGTTTCAATTTTATTTCACTATGGATAGTTTTTATAATAATGAGCCTCTCCACAACCCCAGTATTGCAAAGGAGGTTTTGTGGCCCGTCCCTGCTCTAGCTTGCTAGATGCCTCCGTGGGCTTCTCTTCCCCTGGCCATTTGATTCTTTGGTGATTTCTGCCAAATTTCTTACTAATGGAATTCCGTGCTGTGCCTTTAGAATTTCCACCTTTACTGCTTTTAAAATTGGAATTATGTTTCTAGTTTTTCTTTGGCTGCCAGCTTTTCCCTCCTTCACCTTTGGCCTTGGACTACTGATAGCACATCTGGGATTTACGGATGGCTTCATCCATGGTCTGAGGATTAATAAATTTTATATGTTCTCTCATATGATAGGTAGACTACTCAGAAACCTCTGCACTTTGGCATTTTCCTCTCAGAGATAAGGAACATACCGTAGTAGGGAAGTGAATTTAGTGATATAATCGTCCATGGTCATCTGCGCCAACCGTAAATCATGGAATTCCTTAGCCTTATCATCATAAAAACTTTCTGTCAAATACTTGCATTTGAAATACTGCTGGAACAGCTCCCAAGTGATGTCCTCTTCATCAATACTGCGTACATTTTTCACTTCTTCCCACCACAGAGTGGCCTTTTCCCGTAACTGGTATATAGCCAATCTAGCCTTCAGATTGCTACTGTAGTCATACACCTGGAAGTACTTGTTTATATTAATTAACCAGGCTTCGGCCACCTCCTCGGCCTCACCATCAAAAGTTGGTGGTTTAATTTTGCAAAACTCCCCCTGTACTTCCACTTTCTGTCTCTTATTGTCTTACTGGCCAGAAAAATTGCCCGACTCTGCCTCATTATAATTCTTTTTTTTTCTCTTCTGGGAGGGATTCTTTTCAGTTCTGCCTGTAGTGTTGTTTCTAGTTCGCTAATCTTCTTGTTATGCTGATAATTATTTTTCAGCACTTGGATGTCCCATCTCCTCATTTTGTTTGTCTAATAAAATTTTTAAAATTTTCTCCTGATCTTGCAGCAATCGCTCATTGTCCTTTTTGAGTCTTAACATTTCCTCTTGTAATCGATGCACTGTGTTCAACAAAAAAACCAGTTTGGTGTTGTTGTTCTTTTAGTAATTGACTAGTCTTTTGATGTTGTTCTACACCTAACTGAACCCACATCTCTGGATTCATGACTGTTGGTGCTTGAGTTTCATCTGGTTGCGATTGCGATGCTATCATTATTCTCATTGCCACTGGTTCTCCCTCTTTGTGTGCACTAATCACATACACAGCTTCACTGTTAGTAGACCCTTAGGATCCCAATGTAGCAACCGGCTCTGATACCACTTGTCACTAACACCCAAACATTATTTACCATCAATAAAAAAAAAAATTCTATTCACGTATCATATGATAGTAATATTATATAATACAAAGATTCTGCTTGATATTGAACATCATTACAGACCTTAGAAATCACTGGAATTATAATTAAAATCTCTTTATTATATGTCTCTTAATTCGGAACATTTATAAACTTGGAAACTTTGCTTTGGTATGAATTACTACCCAATCCATACACAGATTAGATGGCTATATATATTTATATTAAAAACATTTATCCGTGCACTCATTAAAAAAAATTAATACATGATCCAGACATTGGACTCCTTGAATCTCACGTTAGGCCACTTGGCCTTACCATTTGCTGGTCATGATATGGTTTGTCAATTCCCATTAATTTTGGCGGTACTGGCTAGTTAATAGCCGGGGCAACTGTTAGCCTGGCCTCGGATTCCACGCGATTTTTCGAGGGAAAATTCACAGTAGAGGCTCTACAGCTAACAGAGAGTATAGGGTTTACTCTGATGGAGAAAACTCGACGTTTTTAGAGCTTGGCTGCTCCTGAGCGAGCTCCCCTCAAATACCCTTATGTGTAAGTTTTCTTCGTGCATTTTACTCCATTAATTTTCTATTCCACTCTACTATTCATTTTTAGTTTTACTTTCTATAACATCGATGTCGTTGGCATTTCCAGCTGAGCTTGTTATATTGACTATATTCTACAGAGATGTATTACTCTACAAGAACGGCCAACTACAACATATGCAAAGGAAATGAGCCTTTTTTCGAGTTTTCACAAGTATAAAGAAATAACTTTCTCCATAGTTATACAGAGTTTAAATTAGATCTATTTATTCATTCTGGAATTTAGAAGTTAATTTACATGGTTCAATATTCTTGGAGAGCGGCCCCAAAGGAGTTCTCACCCCTCTTCAGGTAATGTTTTCTCCCATGATTTACAGGGTTTATTTGCTGAACTTACCTATGATTTTTTGTAAGCTTTCATTAACCACTGGCCGCCGTTTTTACTGGAACAGGTATATGGTCCTCACCAGTTTTACTCCCGGTAGAGTCTCCTTCCTAGAATACATGATGCAGATGCTTCGATTCCCAGCTGATATTTCCTCCTGTGCATTTCTCAAGTACCCTTCAGTCTTCAAGGAAGATCAAACCCTAGGTTTTCAATATGTTGCTCTGGTTCTAGCTAATAGAACTCGACTTCTTCTTATAAATTTGTAATTTCTTAGTTGAGGGTTTAAAACCCCAACTCAGGTTTTCGAATGATATTTGTAATAATTTTGTAAAGGATTATACTAGGGTTTAATCCCAAATTTAAGGGAGATTCCGTGAGCATAATAACTCTGTTTCATGGCTAAGTTTTATAGTAGTTTGACTATGCTCTACAATTCACATTGTATTTGTTCTACTGTAATCTTTTACTTTGGAATGAAATCTTTTCTGTTTGCCATTTTCGCGATGAAATCATTCTATGACATTTCTAGTTTAGAAGGGTTTTCTTGCCTAGAACTCTTAATCTTTACTTGCATGCAAATACTCTCGCAGTTAGCAGATGAAAGTTTCTGGGTTCTTTGTATTTTATTAGTTAAAAAGAGACATGGTGCCTGAATCACGAAAATGCAAAGTTCATTTATTTTTAACATTTATCTGTTTTATACCGTTAAGAAATGGTTGATAAGTTTACCAGCACTAAGAACTTTGCGTTATTTCTATTTGCTCGTTTTTCACTGATTTATGTGATTTTTAGATTCTAATACTTCTTGATTATATATTAGATACTCCTTGTGGTGTTCGGGCACTGATTCATAATGTCTATGTATAGAAATGGGGTTAACAGCCATGGACGATGCACCCCTGATTAGGGTTTTTGCCTAGAAGTAGGGTCGATAGTCCATTAGCTCTAATCCCCTGGTTCAGGTTATCTTATGACTTATACATGCAAATTTTCTTCTATGGTTTCTTTCTTAATAGAATCACTCCAATATAAATCGTTTTCATCAGTATACTCCACAGTAACAGAAAAGAAAAACAAAATATGGTCTTCGTTCTTCTCATACAAGGTTTTAAACGGCATATTCTATTTTTTTATAGTAAAATATGCTACTTCTGATATATATATTATTTATAATACATAGCTATCAGTTCTTTGTATTTTCTCACAACATACAGGGATTTAAACTGTAACTTTATCATACTATGAAAATACAGAAATAAACTAGGTTTTATTACCAGTAATTTCCACAGTATATTTCCATAAATCTAGAGAACAAACTGTCTACAACTTTATTTCTCTCTCTCGCATTTGTAAACAACATACACATAATTTATAGGTTTTCATAATAAGACAGTAACCCAAAAACAGTAATACTGTAAAGAAATATTTTCAACTTTGGAATAACCTGCTTATAATTACACAATAATACTTATCTGAATTAAGTAGTTTAAGTTGTGGTCATCCCAACCATTCAAGGGAGGCTATTATGTCCTCCACTTTCCCCCTAGCTCTAGAATCTGGATAGTGCCATGCGTTAACAATGGAATAGACAGCTCTTTCTGCTATGACCTCTGGATGGCCAATCCAGTCAAACTCAGAAAGTTTTGGCTTCACAAGGGTTGCTGTGAGTTATCTTCAAATGGTCACCACCAGCTCTAGAAAATACTCCCCTATACCAAATGTGCACAAAACCCCTACTCCTCTCCTGGGATTCAACTTTATCCTCAGAGGATTAGGTAATTGTTTTCCAACTATCCCCAACCACCTCCTATTCTTGGAAATTTTTACCATCATCTTAAAAGATTTTCTTTTTACTCATTAATTCCTCCAATCAACTCAATAACAAAGAACAAAATAATAATTTGTTTCATAAACATAACAATTAAGTCTTTCTTTCCAGAAAATAAAAATAAGCAAATTGTGTTTAACTAGTTAATACTAGTTAACTCTAAATGAGGCTGTCACATTAATATTGTCATATAAATTAAAAAAAAAAATATTAATAAATTTTTAAGTAATATAATTAACACAACTATAAAAATTAAATGATTTGTAAATGTTGAAAAACATTAATCCATCATAAATATGACAAAATGTAACATTCTAACTTAATCAACTTACCAACATACTCCATAATACATCAAATAAATAAAATTTGATAACAATTAAATTTAAAAAAAACTTACCACGCCTAAACTTACTATATATACGAGTATTAATTCATTGAATGAGCCTATTTTATTCAACATAATAAAAGTTCCTACCCTAGACGATCTATTGAATATTGCATTGTAACGATGTAGATCTTATATTAACTTGTGTTGCACACCCGGTAACAACGATCTAAGGGTTTCATATTTTCATTTGTGCACATTTCTTTATGGTTTTCATTATTGCTTGTTCCTCTATCATTTGGTTCGCACAAAAGACATACTTCATTGTTTTGTGACTAGAGAGTTTGGAGACATGATACCTCTAGTGGCTTATAGTGGGTAGAGTTAAACTGATGCGTTTTGAGGATTTTTTTGGATACCTCATTCAAGGCTGGCCCTAAGTCCCTATTTTTAGGTGTAAATGGGGCACAATTTCTAGCTAAGAACTATTAGGTAACACACAACTTTGATTCTTCGTATTCTATACTCTTAGGTTGTGAATTTCTCTTTGACTAATGTTCAAGGCTTTGTCCTTTTTTTTTTAGTACTCTTCTGGTTCTGACAACCTAATCTTTGCAAATAGCTCGATGTAATTTTTATCATAAAGTTCAAGTGTCTTCTCCAAATTAACTAGGTACTTCTATCCAGGTCTCGTTTTTCTCTCGTTAAACTGTTCATTCTTGTGTATAATGTTGTGAAATTCATGTTTCGACTTCTAATCTAATCATGGGACTTGTTTAGATTTAGCTTGGTACGTGAATATGAACTCCTCACTGGAGCTAGTTATTAATCGTAATATTTAAGGGTTGTGTATTTTTATGACCCTGAATTATTCAGGGCTCTGGCCGATGACTCTTCCCTTGTTGTTGTTAAGTTCCAATCATGCTATAAATTCTAGGTTTTGGTATTTCCCTCAACGACAATATTTACTGTGTAATTGTGAATTCAATACAGAAATTTATTTTGTTTATTCTTGAGTTCAACACTCTAATTTTTGGTTATTTCCTTCACTGTTTACTTAACTTGGGTCCAGAATACAATTATATAAATTTTGGTCTCTCTCTGGTAATGAAATGATATGGATTCTATGGTAATGAAACAATATGGGCTCTCTGCTAATGAAATGATATGGATTTCTATTTATTTGAAGCACTTTTACTCGCTCTATTTATTATGCTATCCAACATTCTTAAAATTATAGTTTCCTTGTGTATTTTTATTCTTAGTTGTGCATATTAGGTGATAATCTATACTCAAATAGGTCGGGGTATTTTTGGGACCGCTTCCTGACCCATGGGGTTAATACTTCTTTCCAATGGTAATGGACTACCCTTCGTTGGTTCCTTCCAGGAAAGAATAAACCTATTGAGAAAATAATTTGCGGTTTGAAATACTTACCTATTTGTGTAAGTTTATAGTTTTGATAACGACATTCATTGTTTATTTGCTTTCATTGAGGTAATGGAACAAATAAACTTCTTCTCATTATTGTTCTACTATATTCATACTCAACAATTATACTTGTTAGTTTGGTTATCTACATGAAAACAAATCTTCTACATGGTTATAATCATGTTCTCCTAACCTTGAACATAGGATATAGATCTATTCTATGCCAGAAAGAAACTACTTGCATTTTTAATTGTGTCTAAATGATTCCTATTCACCCTAACTCTACATTTTGATATTTGTAACTGCTCTTTATTGTTGACTACAACTATTATATGGGTTTTCATGTAATATTAACCTTATTAGAAGAGGGCTTAGATATGTGTTTTACGACTGTGGCACACATTAATTTATTCAATACGTTAAATACAATATAATAAAATAAACAGTAATAAAGATACTTACCTTGTCCATGTCCCCGTAGCTTAATAACTCCAAGCAAGGACTGCTTTCCTCCATTCCAATGAGATTGAAAACTACGTCGAGGTCTCCCCTCGAGCTCCTCAACTCCCAACAGTTTGTGACAATGACCTTTGAGTTCACTTTCAGATATCAAGACCCATTCGATTCCAACCTGAATGTCTCAGTATGTATGGTGAGGAGTTCCACTAGTTCTACCAGCTCAAGAAATTCCCCCATAAAGGTATCGGTGTACCTTTCTACTAACAAATTTATTGTTTGTCTGAGTCTCTCACTCTCCTTTTCATTTCTCTTTTTTTCTTAAAAAAACAGGTTTTGTAGAAAATAATAATGAGAAGACTCTTCAAATCATCGATATTCCTTATCTCCACAATGAGAGATAAGATCCATAAGCATCACAAGTGTTTGGAAGTTAGGTTATTTGTCTATAGCTTCTCAGAGAGTCCCACTTAAGCGAAAAATATATTTCTATAGGATAGTAAATAAAATATTTACACAACCACATACATTTCCTTCCAAAATTGATATAGGTAAGTCTTTTATTGTTTATTTTCCATCTACAGTAAAATGATTAAAAATAAATTATCAAAAATTACTAATATTAATCGTGGGTGTTACAAGTTCCCCTACTTATTTCGAACATTGTCCTTGGTGTTTATTCCTATTCTTGAAACGAATGCAGGTATATTAGCTGCATCATGCTTTCGTCCTCCCAAGTAGCCTCCTATGGGTTAAAATATCACCCCTACACTTTAAGTTGGTTGATAACCCGCTTCCACAACATTAATTTTTTCCAATCTAGGATACACAATGATTCTACCAAGAACTCTCTGTCTGGTTGTACTTGCATTACAACAAACATGATTTTTTTTTAACATAGAAACAAAAAACAAAATTTACTAAATTTGAGTATGGAATATAGAGTTTACCATCTATTTACTTGCATGTGTTGCCAACTTATACTATGACTCAGATCATATATGTATTTCTTCAATAAAGAAACATGTAACACATTATGCGCCCGCATATAGTTTGGTAACATGATTTTATATGCTACATGTCCTATTATTTGCGAGATATGGAAGTGGCTATTATATCATGATGCTAACTTGGTGCACCAAACACATCTCAAGGTACTTTTTTTGGGTTTAACCTTTACAGAAACATGATCCTCGACCTGGAACTCCTTGAAGGTTCATTTCTTGTCTGCATAAGTTTTTTTTCTATCCTCTACTACTGTCAAATTTTTCTTCACCTTCTTTACAACCTACTCCATTTCAATTAACATATCTGTTGCCGACATTAGTTTATTTTCATGACTATTCCAATTAACAGGGATTGTACAACTTATCCCATATGATACTTCAAAAGGAATAATTTTTAGTGATTCATGGTAATTGTTATTATAAGAAGACTCCAATAAATGTAGATAGTGCTCCCACTTACATGGTTGTTGTATTACATACATGCGCAACATGTATTCCAATAATTGATTCACCCATTTTGTTTTCCCATCGATATGATGGTTCGAAGCTATGCTGAATTGGATTTGAGTTCCTAATCCTGAGAAGAAATATTTCCAAAATGCAGAACTGAATTTCGCATCTCTATCTGATATTAGTACCTTTGGTATTCCATGAAGTCAAAATATTTCCTTCATGAATACATGCCTATTTTTCACAGTAGTATAAGTACCTTACTCAATTTATCTACCACTACCATTATTGAGTCATTTAGAATTTTAGTCCTTGGTAATCCAATTATAAAGTATTTTGTGATTGTGTCCAATTTCCTTTCAGGTGTGGATAAGGGGTGGAGAAGACAAGCTAGGTATTGGTGTTTCACTTTCAGTTGCTATCATTCCAAACATTTAGCTAAATATTTCATGATGTCCTCCCATATTCTTGGCCAAAAATATTTTTTATTAATGGAAGGAAATAATTATTGATATCCCAGGTGAGTAGCATAAGGATTTTGGTGAATTTAATCTAACACAAATCATTTAATTTATAACTTATTAGGTACATATACTTTTTCTTTAAATGTCAAAAGTTTTTGTTTTTTATTCCAAAATCAGTGTGCCTTCCCTCTCCTTGGTCTTGTTTGCTTTGTTGCCACAAGAATTGATACTCTAGGTCTTGGTTTGCTTCTTCCATAATTTGTTCTGGAAAATCAAATTCCACCTGGTTATACATTACCTATAGAAACAATGCAGTTTTCAGCTCCATGCATTCGCTACTCAATTTTCCTGGCCTTTTAAATGCTTTATGTCAAAATAAAATTCAGTCATGAATGAAATCCACCTTTCTTGGTGGGAATTTAAATTAGGTTGTTTAAAAAAATTAGTTAGGTTGTTATAATCTTTAATGAGTAAAAATTTCTTCCCTAAAAAATAATGCCACCACATTCTAAGTGTGTGCACTACTGCAGTTAACTCCAAATCATAAGTGAAGTATATTTGTTCACGTTCCTTTAATTTTTAGGATTTATAGGCCACTACCCTATCGTATTGCATCATAACTCCTCTGACACCTTCTTGGAAAGTGTGCGTACAAACCACAAGGTCTTTTCTTGGATCAACGATTTTCAAAATAGTGGCTATAGTTAGCTTATGCTTTAATTCTTCAAAATTGTGCTGGCTTTCTGTAGTCCATCTGAGCACTCTTCCTTCCTTCTCCAGAGATATTATGATATATGCAATTTTTGAAAATCCTTCTATAAAATGACGATAATACATGTCTAAGCCCATAAATGAATTCCTGTTTGCCACATTTGTAGGCATTGGTTATTCCATAATAGTTATAATATCTTACGGGTCTACTGCTAAACCTTCTAAGGATATCATTTGCCCCATATATTGAATCTCATATTTATAAAAATCACACTTGTTGAATTTGACATAAAGTTGACTTTACCTCAAGTTTTGCAGCACTATCCATAGATGTTCTTTGTGTTCCTCCAAGATTTTTGAATAGATCAAGATATTTTCTATAAAAACAAAATTGAACTTGTCTAAATATGGGTGGAACACTCCATTCATCATGCTCATAAATGTGGCAGGGAAATTATTTAAATCGAAAGGAAGGACAATAAATTCATAATGCCCGTAACTGGTTATGAATGTTGTTTTATTGATTTATTCCTCTTTTATCCTTATTTGATGATAACTTGAACATAAATCTATCTTCGAAAATACATTTGCATCCTTCAACTGATTGAATAGATCTTCAATTCTATGTAATGGGTATTTGTTATTAATATCTAATTTTTTCATCTATCGATAGTCAATGCATAACAACAAGGTGTTGTTTTTCTTCATCATGAAGAACACCAGGGAACCCCAATGTTACATGCTTGGGCATATTTACCATTTGTCAAGTAACTCTTGCGGCTGTAATTTTAATTTTTTTCAGTTCTGAAGCACTCATCTAGTATAAGGTTTTTGACACTACAGTTTCCCCTGGAACTATTTATATTCTAAAGGCAATATTCCGCTTGGGTGAAAGTCTCGTAATTTCCTCCATAAATATATCCAAAAATTATTGTACAACGTATATGTATTACAGAGTTATTAATTTTTCTTTAGAGTTTGTATATCCAATGTGCACAACATATATTTGATAGCCTTTTATCATACTTTTTCCTAATTGGTTAACCATAATTAAGCGTAATTTTATTCCCTTTTTTATTCCTTGAATATCTTTTCTACTTATTTCATCCATGAAAAAACTAATGGAAATTTCTCTACAGTTTACCACAAACCAATGATATTCTAAGGATTCCATGCCTATCATATGTCATAAGAACCTAGGGGCATCATGTTTAAGGTTACCTTAATACGTTGGTCACATATTTCTACCAAACAGCCTTCCGCCCTGCAAATCACTCGCCGATTTTCTCTGGTGGCCAATTACACCAACTAGGAGTTATTAAAATTAACACTCTACAAATGGAATGCTTCAGCTATCTTTAGACTAATGTAAATTAATATTGCACTATGATCTATTAAAATAGAAACAAGACGATTGGCTAATTTACCTTTAAATTTGACCATCGTTGGTTGATATTCAACCTAGTGGTCCTACAAGACACCATTAACTTGCGAAATGTTCCTTGCTATCTCCCCAACTCTGGAGGCTCCATGAATGTTGGTAGTATGCTTCGTCCTACCATGGTGAGGGAATTTTTTATAATAATGCAACTACCCACAACCCAAACACTTTAAAGGTGATTTTTGTACTTGAATTGGCTCCACTTTACTAGAAGGTTCCATTTGTCTGGTTTCATTATTAGTTCGAGCCTTCTATTGACCCTTCTCTAAGGGTACATTATATGGTCTTTGAAACGATTTATTACCTCCAATAACCTTCGTACCCTTCATATTTTGAACATTTTTATGTCCCTTTTTTGTGCAGTCATCCTTTACTATTTTCACCTTTCTCTTTCAACTGCTAATAGTAGATCCGGTCTTTTCATTTAACTTCATCCATGGTTTTCGGATTGTCGAATTCCAACCTTTCTTTCATGAAAATGACAAGCTATTGATAAAGCGTTGTAACTTAGCTCTTTATTCCTGAATATAAAGAATGTATCTCAATAGAGAAGTGAACTTGGTTATAAATTCATCCATGGTTTGCTGGCCTAACTTCAGATCATGGAACTCTTTTTCTTTTTTGTCATAAAATTTTTTCTCAAGTATTTGTCTTTGAATTTTTTTTGGAAATTGTCCCATGTTACCTCCTACTCATTGATCTGTTGAATCATTTAAACCTTTTCCCACAATAGGTTTGCTTTGTTTTGAAACTAATATATCGCCAATCGGGCTTTAATATTATTTTCATACTCGTATATCTAAAAATATTTGTTCATGTTGATCAGCAAAGCCTCAACAACATTCTCTACCTCACCGTCGAATGTTGGAGATTCATTTTTCTTAAAATCCTTCTCTAATTCTATTCTCTTCTTCTTCGTTTTACCAGCTTACAGATATTTAGATTATTTTTCATTATTCATTGAAATTACATATGCTTCTTGGTGCTCCTCTTCTTATTGGTTCATTTCTTCTCTATTCCCATTTTCTAGGCATGGGTTAATATTCGTTTGATTCTATCCATCCAATAGGATTTTCAAAATTTGTTCTTGCTAAAACCTCAATCTTTCATTGTACACCCGTAAATTGGTCATTTCTACTCACAACTGTTGGATTGTTTCCAATAGAATACATTTATGTTTTGAGTGCTTTCATCCAATTGAACCCAAATGTTTGGGTTGGGTTCGGTTCCCGTGTCGAGCCTTGGCTCAACTTGAGGTTATCTAGATGGTGTAGCTCCTACGTCTCTTTGCATGGTGCCTTTCTCTCACTGTGCATCATAAGGAGTTTTTTTATTCCTTCATTTTCCCATATAAACGTCAGCTTCAAACCAAGCTATGATACCAATTGTAACGTGCTAACCTAATCAATTCTTGTTCACTTCCCGTCCATGATCCTGAAGTTCCCTAAGATGACTAATTTGTAGCATATACACCATGGAGAATACATCAAGGTATCCCTTAAAGGCCAATAGAGAGTTTCCTTGAATATATTCTGAAGAAGCTCAACCTAAAACCTACATTTCTAGGTCAATGCTCTTTGCTAGTTGTCTTCCTGTGTTGGTGGTATGTTGCAAAATTTTGATATAGCACTGCAAGTGCATTGTTTGATAGGAAAAAGTGTGTTGAACCCTTTCTGGTACTGTTTCCTCAAGTGGAGTAGAAGCTTCGTGCACTATAGTCTTGCACAATGGTGAGATTTATATGGTTCGATGTATATATGCTCGAGCTCTCTCATTTGGAGCTCTTGATCTTATCATTAGGGGATTTTCCCTTGAGAAGTGAGCCTTCCTCCTTATTTTATGGATCCCTAAATTCCTATCCCTGCCTATAAATTCAATCTAATCCTTCAACTACTGGTTAGTCTTGCCTAATCATTGATCCTTTGCATCCCTATACCTTGATTATGCCTAAATTTCAACTTGGGAGAATGATTTATTGAAGAGCCTCAGTTTGGATTGGGACATCACCAAAGGGAGGTATCAAACATCAAGGCCACAGTTGTATGCTTCCTTTTTCTATAATTAATAATACATCTGATGTTTCCCTTGGCATATTTTTCTATAAATCTATGCAAGTAGCCTAATACTCCTTGATTTATTAGGTAATTTGAATTTTATGTATACTATGTATCTTCTGAAGTTTCTTGTATTTGTCTCTTGATTTCTTATAGGTATTCAAAGGCCACAAGCTCCAAGGATTGAGCCTCGAGGATTGTAGAATCAAGGTCTTCAACAAAGGACTCAACGATAACATTAGGAAGAGGTAGGTTCTTCTTCTTCTTCTTCCATTTTGAATACAAACTAGGAATCGCTTCATTCCATGGTCTTGTGCGTTGCTAGACCAACTCTAGGGCTAGAGAGATCAGCTCTATCCGTAGAGGGGATTGTCTTCACAACAAAATTGAGGACTCCAAATGGGATTTTTCTGAAATATCGGACCCGCAACGATCACCCATAACCCATTAGGCTAGAATGTTGTCAACACGAATCTAATTCTGATAGTCGCGCTCGGCATAGAGAAAAAAAAAAGTCCATTCTTAATGCTTTATTTTAAATTTTATCTATTGAAAACTCCTAAAATTTTATTTATACATGTTTTGCAAGTGATTTTGGCGAACATGGGCATCGAATAGAAAGAAAGAGGCCATGAAGAAGAAAATCATCAAGCTTCCCAAGATCCAGAATGTATCAATGCTTTAAGAAATTGCGGTTTTCTTAAATTCTTTCAGACTTTTGGAATGAGAGCTCAAATCAAGCTACTGGAATATATCATTGGACTATGGCATGTAAGTCATCGTATTTTTATCATCGGGGACCAAGAGCTTGAGATAGACATATCAGAAATCTATTTCATTACCAAGTTGTCCAAGAGAGGAGAGAGAATCTAACTCTTTGGAGCTCATTTTGGGGGTGAGATCATGAGTATGCTCGTGAGGAGACATTGGGTTGGTGCTAATAAGACCACAAGCAAAAAGGTAGACAATAAAACCATCACCAATCTACCTATAAGGACTATCTTACACATTATGGCATTTCTACATGGGGCTCATGCATTGCATGAGGCAACAAAGTCTCATTTGCAGTACATCGTTGAATTTCTTGCTCCCACCATGTTCAACTAGTGTGAAGGATTGCTGGTTAATATGAAAAGCCAACTCAAAAAATGAAAATTTGAATGCCTGGAGCACTTTGGATATGGATCGATATTGGTCACGTTCTTCTTGCAGTGTGTGCCATTGTTTCAATACCAGCGGATTGAGGTGGATGATTCGGCCTCGAGAGTCTTGAGGCTACTCAGGAAGTGTGAGATCGAGATGAAGACCTTGGATTCTTTTTGATAAATCCAAGTTGCATGGAGTGATGAGTTATTTATAATTGTACACATGGCTCCCTCTATACAAATGGTTGTGTCCATCTTGTGGACCTTTGTTACATAATCCTTTCATTCAGATGGTTACGTCCATACCGTGGATCCTTATATATAATCCCTTCTAGTCATATTTTTGCGCCCATGTTGATGATTCGTGATTCTTATAGAGATGTAACATATATATTATATATTATTTATTTGCAAGTCTCCTAGTAGTATTTTGAGTCCTTGCCTTGGTTTGTAAAACATTTCACACATCACTCCTTATTCTTCCTTCATGCTTTAGGGGGCGTTTGTTACACAGTAATTTGTCACCCCATTCACTTCCTGTCCATGATCCTGAATTTCCCTAAGATAAAAATTGTGCACCATATCCACCATAAAGAATAAATCAAGATATCCCTTCAAGACCAATAGAAATTTTTCTTGAATATTTTCTTAAGAAGCTCTGCTTAAAATATAAATTTCTTGGTCAACGCTCTTTGCTAGTTAGCTTCCCATGATACAACGCTTTGACCTAGCACTTCCAGCATGTTTTTTGATATGCAAAAGCGCATTGAACCTCTTCTGGTAGTGTTTCCTCAAATAGAGGAGAAACATTGTGCACTAAAATATTCCAAAATAACAAGTTGGATATCATTCCATGTAGACATGATCGAGCTCTCTCATTTGGAGCTCTTGATATTATCATTAGGGGATTTTTCGTTGACAAGTGGGCCTTCCTTCTTCTCTTATGGATCCCTAACTCCCTCTCCCTACCTATAAATTGAATCCCATCCTTCCACCACTGGTTGGTCTTGCTTGATCATTGATCCTTTGCATCCCTATACTGTGATTATGCTCGAATTGCCACTTGGGAGAAGGATTGATTGAAGAGCCTTGGTTTGGACTTGGACATCACCAAAGGGAGGTCTCAAACATCAAGTGAAAGGTTGTGTGCTTCCTTTATCTATAATCAATAATACATATGATGTTTCACTTTCCATATTTATCTAGATATCTATGCAAGTAGTCTAATACTCCTTGATTTGTTAGGTAGTTTGTATTTGATCTATGCTATGTATCTTGCCACATTTCTTGTTGTTGTGTCTTGATTTCTTACAGGCATTCGAATTCCACAGGTAGCAAGGAGTGAGCCTAAAGGATTGTAGAATCAAGGCCTTTACCAAAGGGATGGACGATAGCATTAGGAAGAGGTAGGTTCTTATTCTTCTTCTTCCATTTTGAATACAAACTAGGAAAGGGCTCATGAATTGGTCCAAAGTAGGAAAGGGCTCATGAATTGGTCTCATGTGCTTCTAGACCCACTCTAGGGCTAGAGAGATCACCTCTTTCCGTACAGGGGATTCTATTTGGAACACTTAAGGTGAGTAGGGTTAAATGATGCAATCTGAGGATTTTTTCTAATACCTTGTTCAAAGATAACCCTATGTTGTTGTTTTCAGGTGTAAATGGGATGTAAATGGGGTGCAATTGCTAACTAAGAACTATCCGGTAACACCCACCCTCAATCTTCGTATTTAATATTCTCGGGCTATGAATTATTATTTAACAGATGTTGAAGGCATTTCTATTTGTTTTGTAGGTAATCTTCTGGTTCCGACAACCTATTATTTGCAATTAGGTCAGTGTAAGTTTTATCATAAAGTTCAAGTGTATTAGTTGAATTAACTAAGTACTTCTATCTGGGTCTCAGTGTTCTCTAGTTCAACTATTCATTCCTGGGTATGATATTGCGAAATTAGTTGGAAATAATTGTCTCGGCTTCTAATCCGAGCACACGACCTGTTCAAAGTTAGTTGGGTCTGTGACTATGAACTGCTCGCTCGAGCCAGTTATTAATCATAATATTTAAGAGTTACGTATTTTTATCACAATCAATTATTCAGGCCTCGGCTCGATGACTCTTTGAGTGACGGGGTTAAGTTTCAGTCCTGCTATAAATTCTTGGTTTTGGTCTTTTCCTGAGCTGAAATATTTACAATATAATTGTGCATTCTATACGATAATGCCTTTTGTTTATTCTTGACTTCAACACTGTAATTGTTGGTTATTTCCTTCATTGTTTACTTAACTTGGTTCGGAAATACGATTATATAAACTTTTGTCTGTCAATAGTAATGAAATGATATAGATGTTTATTTATTCGAATCATTATTACTCGCTCTTTTATTATGCTCTACAACATCCTTAAAATTATTGTTTGCTTATGCATTTTTCCTCTTAGTTGTGCATCTTTGTTAATAATATATACCCTAGGTCGGTTAGGGTCTTTTCAGGACGACTTCCTGGCCCACAGGGTTAATACTACTTTCCATTGATAGTGGAATGTCCTTCCTGAGTTCCTTCCAGGAAAGACTAACCCTACCTAGAAAATAATTTGCGGTTTGAAATACTTATATGTGTGTCTAAGTTTATATAGTTTTGATAATGACATTCATTGTTTATTTGTTTTCTTTCCAGTAATGGATCATATAAACTTCCTCTCATTACTATTCTACTATATTCATACTTCACAGTTATACTTGTTAGTTATGTTATCTACATGCACAAAAGATGCTACAAGGTTATAATCATGTTATCCTAACCTTGACTATAGGCTCTAACTCTGTTCTATACGAACAAAAAACTACTTGCAGTTTAATTATGTCAGAATGATTCATGTTCTTCCTAGCTGTACATTTCGATATCAATAACTTCTCTTTACAGTTGACTACAACTATTATATTGGTTAGCAGATAATATTCGCCTTGTTAGGAGATGCATTAGATATATGTTTTATCACTACGACACACATGAGTTTATTTAATACCTTACAAAAATTATAATAAAATAAACAGTTATAAAAATACTTATCTGGTGCAGATCCTTGTAGCTTAGGAACTCCAAGCGAGAAGTTCTCTCCTCACTTCCAACGAGACCGATAATTACGTCTAACTCTCCCCTCCAACTCGTCAACATGAGTTTATTTAATACCTTACAAAAATTATAATAAAATAAACAGTTATAAAAATACTTATCTGGTGCAGATCCTTGTAGCTTAGGAACTCCAAGCGAGAAGTTCTCTCCTCACTTCCAACGAGACCGATAATTACGTCTAACTCTCCCCTCCAACTCGTCAACTCCCAACAATTTGTGACAATGGTATTTGATTTTTATTTTAGATATCAAGACCCATCCGATTCCAACCTGAAAGTCACTAAACTTCAGTCTGTATGGTGAGGAGTTCCACTGGTTCCTCTAGCTCAAGAACTTCTCCTAAAGGTATCATTGTGCTTCTGTACTATTAAATTTCTGCTTCGCGTAAGTCTTGTCTCTCCTATTGGGTTCTCTTTTTTTTCCCAAAAATAGAGGATTTCTAGAAAAGCATAATCACAAGACCCTTCCCATTCACCAAGATTCCTTATCTCCATAATGAGATCCAAGACCCATAACCATCACAACTTTTCAAAATTTTGGTTCTTTTTCTAGAGCTTCTGCGAGAGTCCCACTTAAGCCAAAAATATATTTCTATAAAATAATAAAATAAAATTTACAGAGTCATATAAGTTTCCTTCCAAAATTTATATAGGTAAGTTTTTTATTGTTTATTTTTCATATACAATAAAATGATTGAGAATAAATTACCGAAAATCACTAATATTAATGAGGGTTGATACACAATACATCATAATACATTTCACATTGCAAAAAATATATATACAAAATTGCAAAAAATATATATACAAATTAGCTAAGTTATAATTTTTTTAAATTATTATTATTATTATTGATGATGATGATGATGATGGTTAAGACCAAACTTTGGTCTATCCAACTTAAAGAAATGGATTATTTAGCTTGCTTTAAAATTGTACTTCTATGAGTTAAATATATATACATTTTTAAAAAACATGTAACAAGATTGTTAACCATGAATAAATATTCTCAAAGTACAAATAACCTAAAATACCATTGGAAAGTACAATGGCTTAGCAATACCATATGCTTAAACATCTATAGTTTATTTTAACTTTTTCATATGCCATTTTTTTAATTAACTGATTTAATTAAAAGGGAAAAAGGAGCATAACTACTTTGGTGAAAAATATCATCCATTCATTTGTAATTATTAAAAGTATTCCAAAATATTCAATAAAAATTAAATCCCTATCATCCATATAAAAATCATTATATTTAAACTAAAAATCCAAATACACTTCTAAAAATAAAATAAACAAATCTATAACCTAATTATTTAAAAATATTTTAATAAATACACATACAAAATATATAGTTTTAAAATATATAAGATATTGTCTACAACTATACTATATACATATTATGTATATGATAATATTACTAGTCACTTGTTAGTGATATCAATCTTATATAAATGGTTGCTTTTTGTTTATTATAACTTTTAATATTTAATTAGAAATAAAAGAGACATGGGGCCTCTTATCATTTTGCAAATTCTTCAACGACGAAAAAGTGGAAGTTTAATATTAGTTTCCTATGCTGTATGCTCAACCCTAAATGTATTCGTGAGTGGGCTAAAAAGGAGTGGATAGTGAAAAATGGCAAAGCTTATTTTCTTGTTTATAGGTTATTTCATGTTGTGTGGCAGATATTGTTTGTTGTTAGATTTAAATAACTTTAATTTAATGGTGGATAATATTTGTTTCACTGCATTAAATGGTTTACAGATAAAAAAATAAGACTTACTGTAAAAATTGTTGGAAAGTGGAAGTGGAAGTGGAAGTGGAAGCGGAAGCGGAAGCGGAAGCGCAGATGAGAATTAAATACGAATTAATAATAATTTATTGATAATAAAAAGTTGGAAGAAGGAACATGAGATATTGAATTATTTTTGAGTTAGTGTATTTTGTACGTATTTAAATATTAATGCATTTCTTAAATAAAAAGATTTTTTAAAATATAATTATTGTACGACTATTTTATTTTATTTATTTATTAAAAATATTTATTTATATTGTAAAAAATAATTAACACTGAATTGTTTTGTAATTTATATTAATAAAATTAATGATGATGATGATGATGGTAGTGGTTAATGTTCACTGAAACCAATCTTTGGTCTATCAAACCTAAAGAAAAGAATTATTTAATTTAATTTAAAATTTTATTTCTATAATTAATTTAAATTATTTATATTATATAAATAAATAAATTTTTTTACTGTCGTTTATTAATTATATTATATTAATATAATATAATTAATTAATTAAATTATATGAGTAAATACATTTTTTTTCATTTATTTTATTGATTTTTTTAAATTATTGTTTTATAATAATGTCATATAAATATAAATATGTGCAGAAAAATATTATTTCAATACTTTTTTAAACTATTTACATTAAAATAATTTATGATTCTTTAATTTTATGTCTATCAAATGATGATTAACTTGTATTATATTTTAATATTTTAGTTATTTGGATGAAATTATCATCATAAAAACTGAAGTTTGACTCACTGGGATGAAATATTTTGATTTTTATATAAAATTTTTAAAAACGGTTACAACTTATATATTATTTAAAACAATTAGAATTTATATTAATTAAAAATTTTAAAATTGAATATTTATAAAAACAAATATTAATTTCCTATCCTTTATGTTTCGTGCAGACATTTTATTAATGGATTACAACAATGAAAAGTTAAATTTGGATAACTAAATATAATTGGAAAGTGGAAATGGAAATCTAAATTAGGGATATATAATAACTGATAATAATTTATTGAAAATATTTTTTTTTCATTTTTCTAAGTATAATTTTAATTACTAACATATTTTCTATGTCAAAAAGTGATATGTATATATATAATCAAATTAAAGATTTCATTTTTTTTTAAATGATGTAAATACAAAATTTTATTGTTTTATAATTCATTTTTTACTTATTTATTTATTGTTTTATAAGTTATGTAATGTAATTTTCGTAGCTCCTTTCTTGTCATAATGTGGTCTATTGGATCTTTTGTTAGACGATTAGCATATTATAACCCGTTGATTTGATTTGTCACGATTACAATATGTAACCGTAACCGTCCTGTAACCATCCTTCGTTACTGCGCCTCTTTCTTGCTTGGGTTTACGTATCTTTAGAGCTTCCAAGTGACATCGTTCAATGATCTTCCTCCTCGCACATCACAAAATTGCGTCCAGTTGTTTTGGGTAACTACCCGGTTTTGTGGCCAAGTCATTCCAATATTTTGTTGTCACGAAAGGCTGAGAATGTTCCTCTGCAGAGCTTTATCTTCTTATGTTCCTCACAGCTGGCCGGTTTTTGTGCGCATGGAATGGAAGAAGCAAATGAATTCAATGCAGAGCCACTAGCTAGATTTTGCACCCCTGGAGTGGAAGAATCAAACAAATTCATTGCACAAAATCCAACTAATAAATTACTTTTCTCATTCTTTTTAGTATAAGAGAATTTTTTTTTTTATCAAACCTTCCTTCAAGATTAATTTGATTTCTTACTTATGCAAGTCCAATTTGATTTCTCAGTTATGAAATTCCAATGTGAAACTGAAACTTATAACAAAAATATAATTACAAATTTTGCACTATACACATTTTTAATCACTCATTTTAGAATCAGAAGGCTTTAAACGTGGCTCCACTTAAAATTTGTCATGATTCATCATACTATTAGTTCACGCTTGTAGCATTTTTTCACCATGGAGGTTAATACAAAATCAATGTGTGATGCTACCCAAACCACCTGTGGATTTGAACTCGGCCTTCTTTTTAACTCGTTCAACCTCCAGGGTTTCTACTCCCTCGGCTCACATGGAAATGCCCACGCTGTCCATTATCTCTCATAACGCCAAATAAATCCATGCCCAGATTTCGCATTTGATTACAAGATTGGCATTAAATTTTAGAACCTACACTTTATATTAATATCTAGATTATGAACACTGAGTTTTCTTTCGCAAATTTTAAATTTATTTGCATGTTTTTTGCAGGGATTTCATGGAAGTTACTATAAAACCACGCCGATATGCAATAGAATTGTTTTCCGCGGTCAAATAAAAACAAAACTCAGAATATGGCATGAGTGAAACAAATGTAAACTTATACTACACCACTGGAAATAGTACGAGCCAAATTTTATTCTCAGGCCTCCTAAATGTGACTTCTTTTTCTCAGCGGCTGTCTTAGTGGCAACGTCAGCCATAAAATTTTGTATGCCGTCTGTTGCAACTACCAATTGCAATTAATTCAATTCTCAAGACAGAGAAAAACCTATCCTAAGGTCCCCATCGGCAAAGCGATATTGGCGAACAACGCAATGGTTTCCACATGGAGTCGAGACGACTAAGTCAGACTGGGTCTGGCCAGTGACAAGTGGAGGAAGTCGCATAATATAATACTTTCAAGGTTTTCTAACAGACTATGGACCATCATCCTTTTGTTATTTATATTAAATCGGAGGTGAACATATGGTGAAATTTTTCACCAATTTGAAATGTACGGAGTTGTTTAATCACTGTAGTTTGATAAATTATAATTTTTATTGTCTTTTTTATTTGAATAATAATTTTTTCATTTATTTGGATTATATATTTATTCTTTAAATTATAAATTTAACTATTTCAGTTATATCTATTTGAAAACAAATTATTTAAATTATGTTAAATGTATGGATTATTCATCTTAGAATATAGAAGCGCTAGGCTATAGAAAAGAAGCCATTTAAATGTACAGAGGAGTCATAATAATTATAGTTATAGCACTTTTGAATATTATGTTACATTAGCGTTTTGGCAATGTAATCATACACATTGGTCAATTCATATAGGATTTGTGGTTCCAAAATGTGTTTAGTAAGATTAAATTATAACAAGGGCCTCCAAAGAGTTTCTATAACAGACACTGAAACTTCTACTTATGATTTAAGACAATTGAATAACATTTTGTTTTCTACTTTTTATCTTTAATAATTTTTTGTGTGCCAGGATGCTTCCAGAATTTATGCCTTATGGCGTTTCCTTTGCAACAACATCTGGTGTAATTGCTAGTTGTAAAATGGTAAACTTAGTAATGTGAGATAGAAAGAAGTTTTTCTTTGAAACTTTAGTCACTCTTGTTATCTTATATGGATGTGAGGTTTGGGGTTGCAGCATCTTTAGAGAATTTTGGAGAAAGATTGAGAAAATCCATAAGCGTTTTCTAACATATAACCTTAAAATTAAAAGCAATACACCCTATCTTATTCTCCTTATAGAAGTGGGTCTTTCCCGTATCGAGAGCCTAGCTATGACTAGGCTTCTGTTGTACAAGCATAAGCGCAATAGCATAGGAGACCATAGACTTCCTAGGCTAGCTTTAAATTCCAGCCAAAGCCACCTAAGGCTTAAACGAGGTTGGTATAAAGACACCATGGCTTGGTTAAACCATTGGGAGATCGACGAGAATGTAGCATTGAAAAACATTAATAACATTAAAAAAATTGTTAGCTCTAAGTCCAAAAAAAAATGTGGTGTGAGAAAGATCTAGTAGCTAAAAGAAAATTAGGATATTATAAAGAGGTCATCAAACCTACCCTAGAAGATCAAAAGTATCTCTCTGTTTTGACTAGCTCATAGAAAAATGTGGTGTGAGAAATATCTAGCAGCTAAAAGAAAATTAAGATATTATAAGGAGGTCATCAACCCCACCCTAGAAGATCAAAAGTATCTCTATGTTTTAACTATATCAAAGAAGAAAATTAATATAGCCAAGATAAGAATGAACTCTCATGAGCTCGATAGTGAAATAGGTCGTTGGACAGTTCCTAGAACACCATGGATGGAAAGGATCTGCCATCTCTGTGAGAATATGAACATCGAGGATGAAAATCACTTCCTCTTAGAGTGCCCTGAGTACAACCATATTAGAGCTTAGTTTCATAATATTTTTTGCAATACTGACCATATTAGAGCTCAGTTTCATAATCTTTGTTGTAATACTAACCTTCCTAGCCTTTAAGATGTCAAAATTATAGTGAGCTTGGGAGGCTTCTCTCTAAGCTTTTTGAGCATAGGAATAAAATCTTAAATCAAACTAAATAAATCTTGTGTTTAGGTTAGATAGACCAAGGATTGGTCTCAGTGGACGTTAACCACCACCACCATCATCATCATCAATTAATTTGTAATTTTAATTTTAAACATTATATTTATGAATGAAATTTAGTTATTAAAATTAATATTTTAGAAAAAAAATTCTTAAAAGATATAAAATCAAACTAAATAATCTATAATAAATAATGTAGTGATTAAATATTTTAAAAATTTAATTTGATAAATAGAATGAATGACATATTCTAACCATATAAACGACTATACATTATATTTTTTATTTGTATTTTAAAAAAAATATTCATTCTAATAATACATATCAATATCAATAATATCTATTTTTTCAATAAATTTGAATATTATATAAACATACATATTTTTTAATATAAAATATTCTATTTTCAACAAATTTTTAAAACATAGCTTCTTAACTTCCAATTTAATAAAATTAGATTTTAAAAGATTGTTTAAAAAAGCATTAATATACTATCAAAGGTAACAAAAACATCTTGACCTTTGGCATTGTATATGGACACTATATATTAGTTAGACAGAAACATAAACCTCAATTCGATTGCAATCCATAGAAACTAAAAAATGAGCTTCAAATAGAGACAACTACCTGAACTTCAGGCTCGACAACGCCATCTCATAAGAGAACATAGAGAGAAAACCCATTTGCCATGACATGAAAGCGATTGTATAGAGAGGAGAAACACCAAACCCCATGAGAAGAAGCAACCCGCCACACCAACCCACACATTTTCCATTTTCCCAAAACTTCATACCAATCACTAGCATCTTCACTATACTGCCTCACAGAAAAAAATTGGCTTTCAAGGAGGATACTTGAAACCAAAAGAAAAACTCAAAAAGACACAACCACAAACCATTTAATTTGTCATCATCTGCATAAATAATAGACCACATCGAAATGAACAAAGAAACTCGAAATACACCCACCACCTCTTGAACATAGTAATCATTCTCCAAAGATGAAATGTTGGATGGAGGAAGCACACTAGACCTAGGAGGGTTCATATGTACACCGCCCCCCCTCCCCCCTAAATCCCAACTTATGTGGCTCTCCGCATGCATTAGACGTGCCTCTATTTTTTTCCCACAAAACCTTAAATTCCTCAACATTCTCTTCACACCTTTAAGAAGGGAAAATATGTTATACTTTTCTACCTACTAATATCTTAGAATGAACCCTAGAAGTGTTTTCCTTCATCAAAGGAGTGATACTTAATTTAGGTACTTATTATGCCTTCCAATGGTGTAGCCAGGGTATGAAACCCATCCTAACACATCTTCCAACAATTCGAGTCTAAGAGAGATTACCTCTCTTCCCCTACTTTAATATCCAACTCACGAATCTCCTGACAAGTCTTAGGTGGAATAACATTAAAGTACATAACCATGTAGTCATGGGAGAAAAAAATTGCACCATAGACTAGCTGAGATTGGTCACCTCTTCCCATCCTACTTCTCACCCTTTGCCTAAGAAACATGGTAGAGTCACAGTAGTGTCCTTCAACATCCTTTAAAGGGTTTCTTATGTTTGAAAAAAAAAAAACACAAACACTAAATCAAAAATACCTCATCAAAGCCTAGATACCAAAAAATTATTTCGTTACAAAAGAACTAACTTTGAATAAGGACCCACCACGAAAAAATGTGGAAAACAATTTATTATTTAGAGACTCAGTCCCCTTTAGCATTGACGACACCCGACTAAACCTGAAGTCCAAGAGATTGATGCTACAAAAATCCTACAAACCATTAACGAAAGCCAACCCATAACAAAAAAAAGTATTCTTAATTAATGTCACAATAACCACCCCTTTACATGAATCTTTGCTAACCACTTCGAGAGGAAGAGACAAACCCAATTTCCGATATGAAAACAAATTCATGGACACATAAACAACACCAGCCCCTAGGATGCAAACCACAAGTAACAACTCAGACAGTAATCCAAAAAAAATCTACCATACGAGAAATGTTGAGTGAGAGTTCAATTAAATCGGGAAAAGCGCATCAAGAGTGCACATGACTTATGTAACTAACCTACTCTACATCGTTTAAACTTGTCATATATATATTTTTTATCTACTTAAATGTGTTCCAACAATTCAATGGTGATTATCCTATTTCCAAGGTGTAATTTATCTAGATGTATTATACTATTATTAAAATTTTGCGCATAACGTAACAACAACATTCATATATGATTTTCTAAAATCTTAAAATAGCTTAACTTCGGCACATGGAGTTCTGTCAAGGGATCGAAATACTATACATGTATCACGGTATATTAAGCTCGGCATATGAATGTTATTGAAGTTTCGAGGTCATGTAATATTTTCATAGCTCAATAATATGGTAAATGAACCCTCCTTCCCGCTGAGCAACGAAGGTTCTTGAGGGTCGTCGATCTTCTTCCAAGTGTTAATAGCATCTTTGGATTCCTCGAGTGATCAATGGTAAAGATGCTACCGGGCAGATCAACGAATACGAAGGTGTGAAGTTAGGGTAATTGTTCCTCTATTCCAGATAGGAAAGGGTTCTTTCCATTATGCCCATCTAGGGAAGAGAACTAAAGCAATTACAACTCTCTACACCATTATGTTGGAATTTCTGAATAATTCTGAACAACAGAGAGGAAAATAATTCTTATTCCACAACACGGAAATAAAAACTGAAATTAAATTTTAGACTTGTATTTCATTAAAATAAACTCTGTTACAAAAATGAAGATCTTCGGAACATACTTCTAGATTCACAAGAAGAAAATATTTACTGGCTGTTACACACATAGCACTTTAAAAATTCAACTCTGTCTCTCTGCTTTTTTTTTTTTCAATATGCACACACAGTGCTATATCTCTTGAGCCTTCGGGAAAATTCCAATAAAACCATACACAATAGTAACAATGAAATCTGTATGTATATATTTTTTTAATGCTCATGGTACATACATATATAAGACATTATATATAATATATATATTATAAATATCTCATATTTATAATATATATATAACCAAGGTTAATCAAAATGTACTGTGGTAAATAAAATTTAACCTACGTTAAAACTAAAAACATGAGGCAACTTCTAACTAAATTAAAACATTTAATTTTTATCCTAAAGTTTTAAAACTTAATTCGTTTCATGCTTTCTGACAGGCTGCTTCCAAAAACTTTCCCATGAGTTCCCTCACCCCCCGGAACTCTTTTGATTTGTTGGTAGGTGGGTCCTGTGGTTGATGATGTCAGCTATTTCGGGGTTCTCCAATCCCGCTACCGCTTGAGCTCTGTCGACCCTTCGGAATGACTTGCCGCCTCTGCTTTGAATGCTACTGGCGTGGTTTAATGTGGTGGTTGCTGTCGATAAGAATAGTTCTTGCACCGCCTCTGCATTCATTCTGCCGCTTAGACTCCCATCAGCCATTACTCTGTTGTCTTGTTGATTTGTGTGGGCAGTTGGAATTAAATTCCAACACTCCCCCTTAATTTCAACTGCTGGGTTTTCTTGCATACCCAGGCATTTCCTGAAATAATTAAAACTCTTCTACATTAATGGTTTTTTGAGGATATTAGAAAATTTCTCCTCCATTCTGCAGTGTTACAAAAAAATCTCACAATTTTTAACCAGTTCTCTTATAAAGTGAAATTTAACATCAATATTCTTTGCTCTTTTATGAAAGACATAATTTTTCGATAAAGCTATCGCTGAGCTGTTATCACAGTCAATGGCTGTGCCTTTTTCCTGTTGATGACACAAATCTCTGAGTACTCTTCTCAGCCATACTGCCTGGCATGATGCTGCGGTTGCTGCCACATATTATGCCTTTGATGTTGATAAAGCAACTACTGGTTCCTTCTTGGAAGCCCATGAAATAGCTCTCGATCCCAAGTGAAACACATATCCAAATGTTCTCTTCCTATCATATACACTTGTAGCCCAATCACTGTCAGTGTAGCCTGTCAATTTAAAATTTTCAGATGTGGAGTATAAGATACCATACCCCTTCGTTCCATTCACATACCTAAGAATTTTCTTGTCTTCCTGCCAATGAGTCTCTTTCGGCCTTTCCATAAACCTGGAGATTAAACTAACAACGTGCATTATATCTGGCCTAGTTGCATTCAAATACATGAGGCTGCCAACTACGCTTTTAAAGATTTTTGGATCAAAATCCTTGCTACTGTCTTCTTTACTCAATTTCAACCCCATGACAGTTGGAGTTACAACTGCTTTGTTGTTTTTCATGTTGAATCTTTTCAATACTGCTTCAACATATTTTTCTTGGGAAATAAAAATTCTATTTTCATTCTACTCTACTTCAATTCCAATAAAATATCTTAAGAAACCCAAATCAGTCATTTCAAATTCACTTTTCATGACTGCCTTAAAATCAGCAATGAGAGAATCTTCATTGCTAGTAAAAATTAAATCATCTACATATAAAACAACAATAAGTATCCTACCATCATTTTCCTTTATGTAGAGTGTGGGTTCTCCATCACATTTCTCAAATCCATTCCCAATCAGGTAAGCATCTATCTTATTGTACCATGCTCTCAGTGCTTGTTTCAGCCCATAAAGAGCTTTCTTCAGCTTGGATACTTTGTGCTCTTGGCCTTCAATTTCATAGCCTGGAAGTTGTTCAACATATACCTCTTCTTTCAACACTCCATTCAGGAATGCAGATTTAACATCCATTTGATAAACCTTACATTTGTGTTGTGCTGCTATGGATAAAATTGTTCTTACTGTTTCCATCCTTGCAACTGGTGCAAAGGTTTCTTCATAATCTCCCCCTTGTTGCTGCTTGTAGCCTTTGACAACAAGTCTGGACTTGTGCCTTTCAATCTTTCCTTCAACATTTCTCTTGGTCTTATAGACCCATTTAACTCCAATGAATTCTTTAAAATTAGGAAGGTCCACTAACTCCCATGTATTTCTCTTTTCTATTGCACCAATTCTTCATTCATTGCTTCAATCCATTTTTCTTCCTTTACAGCATCTTCAAAATGAATTGGGTCATCAACATGACAATACAAAGAAAATAAATAATTCAGACCGGCATTATCATTTACCTCTCCTTGTTAATAAATCTCACTCATATTTCTGAATCTCAGTCTTCTTAGTGTACATGGAGTTCCACTTGAACTCAAGGGTGTTTCAGTTCCCTGTGGTGTGCTTGAAGAAGCACTTCCTTTATCTCTCAAAGTTGTTCTATTTCCAGCTTGTGGTGTGGTTTTTTGTGCTTGCGGTGGTGGAGGAGGAGCCATCGTGGAGGGATTGTTTGTTGTTGTCCCATCCTCTTCTTCTTCTTCATGAGACATACTAGTCTTTACATTCACCATTTTCTCTAAGCTTCCATCCCAAGCTTCCTCTTCTATGAACTGCACATCTCTACTTATTACTGCTTTCTTGGTGGATGGATTATAGAGTTTGTATGCTTTGGACTCATCAATGTATCCAACAAAGATACATTTATCCCCCTTACTGTCAAGCTCCTTTCTCAATTGATTCGGGACATGTGCATATGCCGCACATCCAAAAAAATTCATGTGGGTGACATGCTGCTTTATGCCGCTCCATGCTTCTTCCGGAATTCTGTTCATGACATCTTTGGTTGGGCATCTATTCAAGATGTACGTTGCACAGTTGATAGCTTCTGCCAAATACCATTTGGCAAATGTTTTTCCTTCAACATACTTCTGACCATGTCCATGATGGTCCAGTTTTTTCTTTCTGCGACACCGTTTTGCTGAGGTGTGTACCTTGTGGTAAACTGCTTCTGTATGTGATTCTCCTTACAGAAATGTAGAAAATATTTAGAGATGTATTCTCCACCTTGGTTAGTTCTCAGCACTTTGATGTAGTGCCCACTCTGCTTCTCAACAAGAGTTTTGAAGTGGCGAACTTCTCAAACACTTCACTCTTCTGATTCAAGAAATACACCAAAGTATTTCTGGTGTAATCGTCTATGAATGTCAAAACATATTTGTTGCCAGCTAAAGATGGCATTTGCATTGGTCCACAAAAATCTGAGTGGAAAATTTCTAAGGGTGCTTTTGCCTTTATACTCTTTCCTGCTGGAAAACTATCTCTGTGTTGTTTGCCCGAGATGCAACCTTCACATAGGCTATCAGGTTTCTCAATAACTGGTAATCCTTTTACCATTCCCTTTCTGTGCAACAAGTTCAGGCCTCTGAAATTGAGATGTCCAAATCTCAGGTGCCATAACCGATTTTCATCTTTCACTTCCTCTTGAAAGACCTCTTGTGTTACAGCTGCTATATTTCTTCCTTCTTTCAAGTCTGCTCTGAGCTTGAGGGGAAACATCCTATTTCTTGTCATTTTCACCTCTGTAATGACCTTCTTTCTTGGCAGTATGACCTTTATTGTGCACACATAATCTTTAAAAAATACATTGTAGCCCTTGTCAATGAGTTGTCTAATGCTCAACAGATTTCATTTCAAGCCAGACACATAATATAAATTTGGCACAAACCTTTGTTCTCCATTTCTTTCTAGGATACTGACTCTTCCTTTTCCCTTAATAGAGATCTTACTATCAGTTCCTGTTGTTACCTTAGATTTAACATCTTCATCAAGATTGAAAAAAATTGCTATGTTTCTAGTCATGTGGTTACTACAACCTGAGTCTAATTTAGCATTCATGTTTCTGTGTTGCTATGTTGCATGTTAACAACACATTCTTCTGGTTCTTATTTTATTCTTCTGAAAATTTAACATTCTGCCTATTATTCATGTCATTTTTCTTTTTCCTACATTCACTGGCATAGTGACCATATTTATTGCAATAATGACACTAGACTTGGGATTTATCATACCTTTGTCCATGAGCTTGTTGTTGGCTTGAGCCTTCATTGTGGTTTTGATTGATGCTCCCTCCACTTGAATTTGTAGGGCTATTTATCCCTCTGTTTTGGCTTCTGCCTCTGCCTTTACCTCTGCCTTGACCTCTACCTCGACCAAAAGACATTTGGGTCTTGAAGGCTTGTTCCAATGAGGAATCTGATCCTCTGTTCAGTCTTTGTTCATGACACATCAAGGATGCACTCGAATCATCCACTGTAAATTGTGAGAGATCATTGTCTCTTCTATTGCCACTACTATGGCATCAAATATTGAGGGTAGACATCTCAAGATTTTCTCCACAATCCTTCTTTATTCAAGTGTCTCTCCGTGAGACCTTATCTGGGTAACCAACCCAATAACTTGTGTGAATAATGAGTCAATATTTTCAGACTCTTTCATATAGAGAGTTTCAAAATCTCTCCTCAGCATTTGCAACTTTGTTGTCTTCACCTTCTCCATGCCTTGATAGGCATTTTTGAGAATATCTGATGCCTCCTTAGAATTTTTTGCTATTGCAATCCTTGGGAAAATAGTCTCATGTACAGATTGAAAAAGATAGAAGAGGGCTTTGGAGTCCTTCTTCCTATTATCTTTTATCAAATCTGTTTTTGTTGCTGTCAAAGCAGCCAACGTTGTTTCATCTACTCATTCTGGGTAGCCATTCTCAACTATCTCCCATATGTCCTGTGAGGCAAACAAAGCTCTCATAGTGGTAGCCCAATATTAATGATTCTTCCCATTAAACTGTGGAAGTTGGAGATTTGTCAGACTGGTGCCTATTGCTGCCATTGTGACTGTGTTTTTAAATAAACTGTCTCTCTACTGACAAATAAAATCTATCTCTAAAACTCTTGAGACTTCTATTTTACAACTCTCTAAACTGTAATCTTAATATCAAACAATAATTTTTTTTTGAGAAATACCTTGGACTTTTGTTGAGCCTTCACTCTGTTGGAGAACTGCTATAACAAACTCCTTCCTTTAGCCTCTTTCACACCTTCAAAGAGCTTGGACTAGCTCCAATACCATGTTGGAATTTCTGAATAATTCCAAACAACAGAGAGGAAAATGATTCCTCTTCCACAACACAGAGATAAAAACTGAAATTAAATTGCAAACTTTTATTTCATTAAAATAAACTCTGTTACAAAAATGAAGATCTTCAGAACCTAGTTCTCGATTAACAAGAAGAAAAAATTTACTGGTTGTTACACACACATCGCTTTAAAAATTCAACTCTTTCTCTCTACTTTTTTTTTTTACAGTATGCACACATAGTGCTATATCTCTTCAGCCTTTAGGAAAATTTCAATAAAACCATACACAACAATAACAATGCAATATGTATTTATATTTTTTTTTAATTCTCATGGCATATATATATATATAAGACATTGTATATAATATATATATTATAAATATCTCATATTTATAATATATATGTATATATATAACCAAGGTTAATCAAAATGTATTGTGGTAAATAAAATTTAACCTACGTTAAAACTAAAAACATATGTGGCAACTTGTAATTAAATTAAAACATTTAATTTTTATCCTAAAGTTCTAAACTTAATTCCTTTCATGCTTTTCGAGGGGCTGCTTTCAAAAGCTTTCTCGTGATTTCCCTCACCCCCTGGAACTCTTTTTTATTTTTTGGTAGGTGGGTCCAGTGGTTGATGACGTCAGCTATTTTGGGGCTCTCCAATCCCCCTGCTGCTTGAGCTGTACTGACCCTTCGAAATGACTTGCCGCCTCTGCTTTGAATGTTGCTGGTGTGGTTTAATGCAGTGGTTGTTGTTGATAAGAACAGTTCTTGCACCACCTCTGCATTCATTCCTCTGCTTAGACTCCCATCAGCCATTACTCTGTTGTCCTATTGATTTGTGCACGAAGTTGGAATTAAATTCCAACACATCCAACCCACCGGAAATTATGGTAAATCTCTCCGCATTTCCTGTTGTTCATTACATAGTTGCATGTTATTGTTGGTGTTCATAAATTTCCAAAGTTGTTATACATCTAGGGTTGAGTGACACAACTCGGTGTCCTTTAGTCCAGTCTCTCGGTCGAGGATTGCAGGTGGACACATTCCGGTAATAAACTCCTCCTCTGTTGATTTCAATTACATTCTCAGCTGCTTAATTTCGTATTTTAGGATCTAACGTGCTGGTTCCGTCTTGACAGTTATGCATGGGAGTCAGCAAGTCTACTGTTACAGGTAAATTTGGTAAGAAAAATATTATCTTTTTCCTACAGTGCTTCGAGCCCCATTATTCAACTAACAAATGTATTTCTTGAATTCGATAGGTAACCCTTCCTCCTACCGAACACGTGTGACTAGGGGGCAATGGTTTGCATTGAAATCCTACCTATTCTTGTTTCTTCTAGTACAAATATTTCATTCTTATTCCTCTCCACAGAATCTCTTCTAAAACCCTGGATTTTCTATTGTTACAGAACCTCCCTGTTCTTAGGCTACAACTACAAAAGAGAGTTGTTCTCTGTAGTTGGTCCTTGGAATATTTCACACAGTACTTAGGGTTTGCAGTCATGTTAACCCTTTATGGATATAATTATTGGTTATAGTAGTGTTGATACTTGAAATGGTTGTATGTATTTGTTTTTATAATGTGGCTTTGTCCTTGAATTAAAATTTTGAATTAAAGATTATTTTGGTGGTGTTTATTACATATTTATTTGAAAAGAATGGATATGTTTGAATTGTTTGAATTGTTTCTTGTAGCTCCTCTGTCGAGGGCTTTATCACTAAACAAGGATGATTATGAAATTTCTGTTTATCTTCTATAATGTTCTTATTGTTTTTTCTTTATTTTAATACAATAATTTTATAATCAACTTGTTAGATAATGGATACAATTTTATGGTTTCTAACAGAAAGTTATTTACAGTTAAACGGTGATGAGGTGGGTTTTTATAGCACTGAACATAGGTTCAATTCCCTTTCTCGATCAGGGTGATGTATCTCGACATGTTGATGAAAAATGGCCTTAAAAAAAAAAACAGAAGCTTATTTACAGTACTAGTGTGCTTAGACTGGTATGGTAGTATGGTCTGGGGCTAACCTGTCGTCCAGAAGGTTGTGTTTTTGTGTCTAACCAAAACTCAGAATCTCCATCATGATTTTCTTAATAGATAATAAGTTTTATACAATGACACAGACTTGGCTTATGTAACTTCTGATATTCCTGCACATTTGAACATTATCATTATAATTTAATCAACACAGATTTGATTTATGTAACTTCTGCTACTTATATAATTTAGAGCACTATCTGTAGAGGTTATTAACCAAGAATTCCTAGATTTTAGTCTCAAGCTAAGAAAGAAAGTATGTTCATAGATTGTATTTCTACCGATAATCAAATATTTATACTATTTCTATTTTCTATGAACAACCGAAATTTGTATCTAGTCGCTACTATGTCTCTCTCTCAAGCCATTTCTCACATGAGATTAAAAATACATTTTTTTGTAGGTTTAATGCCATCTGGTCCCAACTAGACATGGTACTTTACTTGTACACCACTTCCATAAAAATTACACTAGTTCATTCACCAGCTAAGAATCTTAGCAGTATTCTTTCTCTCTTTAGCCTCAGGTACCCTTACCCTCTCGGCCTCCTTTCCTTTAACAATAAAATCCCCATAAAGGAGGGTCGAGCAGGTAACCACTCTCTCGACTTCTGGTAAATTTTCCATTTCCGAGTGTGAGTTCTATTTGTATCACACCCATAGTGGATTTTTGAACCAAACATATTTTTGGGCAGTTTAATTGTCGGATTAGACCTCCCAATATTAATTATCAATCCGGGAGTCGTAAACGAGAGTTGTACTGCGTATTGGCTTAGCTTACTTATCAGAGTATAAATATGTTCCTTTGAGATGATAAACTAAACACTGGAATGAAACACACATTGTTTCGCAAACAAGAAATCTTGAAAATGAAACTCACTGAACTAATTCCTATCGAGAAAACTCCATACTGCAATTAAACTACAAGGAAAGAAAAATCAATTCTTAATCATGTAATATTCTCACATTCACAAAATATCCTATGATAGCTTAAAAAACATAATCTAACTATTCCTCTCAATAACTTAGAAACTAATACTTAATCTTGAGATAAGAAAAAGACCACACATTACAACTTAAACTAACTAAAACTACTTGTTAAGACAAATTCAAGATTCTAAAATAACAAAAGAAACAATCCTAACTATTGCTAAAAGAACTACTGAAAAGATCTTAAAAATTGCATTGCAAATGATCTATGATAAATCCACGCACATTACCCTAATAATAATTTCAAAACTAAAATTACTCTTGATAACAAATTCAAGATTTGAATTAGCAAATTAAAATCCTAACTAACTACTTTACTTCATGTAAAATAACAATTAAAAATTCCCATAAAAGAACTATTTAAATATTCTAATCTAAATGAAAATGAACCATTAAAAATCAAGCCTACTTCAAATCAAATCATCATACTGTATTTGAACTTAACTAATCAAATCAAGACTCAATTTTCTCACATAAAGAAATGATTACATTATCAAAACAATAAAAAAAAATCTAATTAAAAGAGATGTAAATCAAACAAATTCTAATTAAAATAGATCTAATTATTGACTGCAGTCATTTTAAATAAGCAATGTTCACATATTCAAATTAAAAACATATACAATCTGTTCTAATTTCTAAATTAAACTCAAGACTTGGAAAACAAAATAATCATCTAAATATAGAATTAAGAAAAATTAAATGGTATTGAAAATAATTTAAAACAAAATTGTAAATTAAGCAATCTAGATTAAGTAATATTAGATATTATTAAAAAATAATTTAAAACAAAAATATAAATCTGTAAATTAAGCAGAAAAATTAAAGCAAAAGATAATTCTACAGATTAAACAAATTCTAAATCTACGAAAAATGAGAACTCTAACAAAAATTATAATCCTTACATTAAAAAAAACAAATAAATGCGTACTAAATTAAATCAAAACCATTGCTTCAAACATTAATGAACAAATACATTAGCTGTTGGGCAATTTGGAATGTCGGATTTACATCTTCAGAAATCGATTTTGGATTGAGAAAATTGATGGAAATTTTGGGCTCTCTACATTTGATCTGCGCTCTATCTCTACAGCTATCTTGGTCGTAATACACAGCTTCATTCTTTTCCTAGGCCTCCTGCTCTATCCCTTCATCTATCGACTTCTTCTTTTCCAGAAAATCCACTGCTTCATTCTACAGCTCCTACATATCGAATTCTTCACAATTAAATCCACTGCTTCATTCTACTTATAATCGATCTCCCTATCTATCAACTTCTCTCCCTACAGCTACTCTCTGGTCTAATGCACAACTCTACATTTTATAGCAGCAGAGCTTCTTTTGTTTGCCCATAACAATATTTATAAATAGAATATTTTTGTTATAATAGATTTGACACTGGAGATTTGAAAAATCAATTTCCACAACTGCACGAATTATTTTCCAAAACAAGAATTAGATTGAGACAGAATGCTTGAATTCAGAAATTCGTTCCCCTTTTTGTGGGATTTGTGGGATTTTATTATTGCTGGGAGATGTAATTTTGAGTTCTGGAGGAAATTTGGTCTTCTTACCTTCCTGGTAGAAGAATCAAACATCTGGCAGCTCTAATCTTGGAACTTACGATTTTCATTCCCGCTGTATGCTTTGTTTGGAAAGAGTGGACTCGAGGGAATCATCGAATTTTCCATCATAAGCAAGCTCAAATGGATGATTTCCATTCTTCTTGAACATGTAAAATTTAGGAGTGAAAACAGTGCCATCAGCCCGTGCAACTTCTTGTGTTTCATTGTAAAGATATGGGAACATATACTCAAACTTCCTAGTGTCTTCATCCATGAAATCTGGAATATCGCCAAACTGAGATACCGCAAGTTCGTAGAGAGTCCATGCAAAGGGCAGGTGAAATTATGAAGCCACTGAAAATCATCCAGACTGCAATACAAGCCGAGGAGAGAACTGAAGCTATGGTTACATTAGGAGTAACAACCGCCATTATCATCCCATAGTATCTAGTATAAAAGAAGGTGAAGAACATAAAAAACAAATACCAAAATAATTTGGCCGCTGCATATGTTGAGCCTGTCAATGCATAAACTACCACTCCATACACAAATTTTTGAACATATACGTATGGCACTTCGATTAAAAGCTGAGCAACATCATAAGGAAGAGCCGAATACATCCCTGCTACTCTTTCTCTATAGAAAACAGTTCTCTTGACATTGACTACTGGTTGGACAGAGACGACATTACAGAAACCCAAGAAGATAATGGCTGCAAACATGGATCCCAAAGCATTTAATACATCTTGTTGCTGCTGCATCTTTTGGTCAATTCTCCATAAAAGCTCGATTGAAATGTACACATGAATAGATGGTGATCTATGCTATTTATATGACAATGACTTCGTGACTGTCAAGAAATGGATTTGTACTTCTGAATGGTTTTCATTGACTATTCTTCTACGATATTTCTATTGCACCACACAGAGATAGCCAAAGTATAGTCTATGCTTCTTTGTAGATTTTGAAAAGGTCGTTGAGACATTTCCATCTGCCCAAATCTATGATGGATTAGAGGAAGGTTGGGTTATCCTTCCATGAGTAGAACTCAAGGCTGGGACCAACTTTTCGTAGAGTTCAGGTAAGACCTATCAGGGCCAACCGTTCGTTATGCTTTACATCATGTCTGTTCCTCCCACAAGTTTTATAGTTCATGTTGATAAAATCTAGCAATGTGTGGACTGAAGGGTGCGTTGGTATAGAACTATCAACACCTATTAATTTGAAACACTGAATACCTCCTTCCTTAGGTGATACTGACTATAGTAATGTGATCCATCAAAATTCAAAAATTTTGATAGTAAAAATATGATAATCAAATCAAGGAAAACAAAATTATTTGTGAATCTATACATAAGGGGGCAGTTGCAATGCCCCCATTACACAACTTGGTGACACTGATAACCCCCAGAATAAAATAACTCCTTCACGAAGTCGAATTTCACCAAAAAGTTTTTGGGTTATATGAAACACGGTGCTCTGAACACAACCCACGTCTTAGAATTTAGAGATTCTGCTCCATTTGGTTGCAAATTGGTTAATTTTCACCTACAACAATTCAACTACCCAGCTGTTCCTTTTATTCATTAGGTGAATTCGCACTTGAATGTATTCATGTACTGAACCTTCCGGCAACCAAGAAGTAATTTATTAAAAACACTCATTATTTAACTAAAAACAAGAATTTATAATTTAATAGCTAAAATTCCTCTAACTAACAACATAATGGATTAAAAAAACCAGGTACAAGTATGTATTTAGTTGATACAAATTGTAAAAATTTTGGCAAAAGTGTGGCTCAAAATCCCCCCACGCTAAACTTCTTGCACGTCCTCGTGTAAGAAAAACTATAAGACGGTGAAATAAGGTAGGGAAAATGTCACCAAATATTTTAGCTTGATATTTTAATGCATTTATTAAGGTGCAACATTATTATTATGACACCATCTAAAACCATGTGAGATGATAAAACAAGATTAGGTACCGAAAGTAGACATGATGGAGAAAATGGTATCGCATATACCTGTTACCTTGTCCCAAATTTTGTTTTTCCTAAAGTCTTATGATAAAATCAAGTTTTACTGAAGAGGTGCAATTTTACAAATACTACCATAGGTTTCATGCACCTACAATATCAATCTTGTACCTAGGTCATTCAACACATATTTAGAGGAAACTACAATCAATACACATTGTCGACAACCAACACCTTGTGAGTAGTCATCATTGAGCATTTCATCATTTCGAATACCATGAAAATTAAAGTGAGTTTTGATACCAATCAGCAACCTTTTTTACGTTTTCATCCGGATTCAAAAATAAATTTCCTCTTAATTTAGTAAAATGGATTACCTTCACTGAGGGTACCACATCATTCAAATATTCTTGATTTTTGAAAGATAGAACTCAAAGCATGATGTTCAAATTGTCTTAAAACCATTTCCCAAGAGAAACGATGAGTCTTAGGGAAAGAGAAGGATAACCAAACAAATCATAGTATGCAGTTAAATTTAATACCACAGACATGGCCCTACTGCCCGCAGGTGTCCATAACCTCGACAGGGATGTCTTTTAACCTAGTGAAATGTCAGTATCCCACTTACTAGATATAGATTCAAAGTTTTCTTATTTTACTTTTTAGATGAAGGCCACTGTCCTGGCTTGGTAACCAGCTGATGGTAGTGCCACTCACAAGAAGTAACATGGACGAACTGGCCGGCTCGTGATGAGACCTCCTGTCTTCCATCTTTTTGGATAAAAGCCATTACTCTGGCTTGGTGACCAGTAGCATTAATGTCATGCATGTTAGATCCTATGATCGTGGTAGGTCGTCTCATCACGAGACCTCCTATCCTTCCCTAAATCTTTGTAAGCTCTGATTATGATTAACCTTAAAGGTTACTTAATAAGTGGGGAGACATATCTACTCCTTAAGAGTACAGGATGGCGTGAAAAGTTTTTAATGACTAATCATTGATGTCTAATTCCTCTACCCTAAAGAATTTTTAAAGATATCTCAAACAATGACTCAAATATTCTTTGAGTTAAGAATTCTAGTGTTCTCCTGAATATCTCATTATGATCTTTGCAAGAGAGGTCCACCATAGGGGTTTTCCAATAATACCTTATAAGGGAAACTGAAAATATATATCTGATATGACAACTTATTAGAGCGATTAATCATGGTTACTTTTGCAAAATCATGAGGTATTAGGGTGAATTGTACTCAACAAGATTTGTCACAAATGTGTGTGTTAAAAAATAATGTGGATCAAAAGTAGTTTTAATAGGCATTATTTACAATTCAAAACCCTAATAGCATTGTAACTGCTTTATTCATTTATTCTCCTACCCTATTTACCCAGAGAGGCGAAAGACTCATTTTCAAGTATATGAGTACTTCCAATGAAGCCATGTGCATAAAAAAATGCTGATTATACGCACGCTTAGTTTTAAATAATAGAATTCAAGACATACGAAAGCATGAGAAACCAGTTTCTTTAATTGATATGGTACCAAGAGTTTACGAATGCTCAGGAAATAAGATGGCTCGATGACTGCTCGAAACCAGGATTCAATGGAATCCACATATTTATGATTCTCCAACTGATGCAAGTCTTCCACAGTTTGATAGTAACTCTCCTGGAGGCATAAGGGATTTGGTGAAAGAGAAAAGATAAATCCCTCAAGTTCAGGCTGAAATATCTCCTTTTGAAACTGACAAGAATGGTTGAGAGAGATTCTAGGGTTTTGAGTTTCAACAACAATTTTAGAACAAGTTCCAATGAAAGGTTTCTCCTCTGGTGGTCTTTGAATTATATCTTCCCGAGGTGAATGCTTTGTAGTAATGGGGGAGGTTTCCAGATTCATCCCCTTTTCCAACATGGAGGGTGTGACATTTTTTTCAATAGGGGAATCAACGGAAAGAATAGGTGGTTCAAACTGTTGTGCAACCTGATGGTTTAGATTAGGGTTTGGGATGTTGTTTGGGCTAGGTTTTTGGTTAATGCGTCGACTAAGGTTTAGATTTGGATTGGGATTAGGCTTTGGACTAGGGTTAGAACTAGGTTTTAAATTATAATTAGGGTTACGTCTAGGGTGTGGATTAGGGTTTGGATTAGGACTAGGGTATGGATTAAGGTATGGACTAGGGTCAGGGTATGGACTAAGGTAAGGATTAGGGTTAGGGTATGGATGAGGGTTAAGGTAAGGTTGCACATACGGCTGGGACCATGGAAGAGGATAAATTAATGGTGCATTGGAAATAAATTGTGGTTGTTGTTGGTGCTCATATGATTGAATTTGCATGGGAAATTTCCCTAGAGAGAAGGATCCAAACGATTCTTGAGGCCATGGGGATATCTCACTCGAGGATGAGGGACAAGGAGAGGGCCATTGCGACCATGAATTAGGATATTCAATTGGAGGAGGATCAAAAGTATTCCATGAAATTCCAGGATTATGAACATGTTGAGGAACCTAGTCAGAAAAATAGTAAATATTCCAAGTATCAAATGGTTTTGAGTTTTGAGTTATACCTGGAAGTTGATTCAATTCCTTACTTGATTCCCTGAGTACCTTTCGTAATCGTGGCAGTGATCGGCAATGTTCGGTTTCATGACCATCGTCGCAAATTTTGCAAACTTCCAAACCGCTAAGTGGGCACTCTCCAAGGCAATGTTTCTTTCAACAGTTGGCACAAAGGATAAGCAGTGGCTCTTCATCCTTTTCTTGTTCCTGCAAAGCATCCAATTTAGAAATCAAAGATTTAAATTTATGTTCAAGCAAGATATTAAATTCATCATTTGTGAATTCCTCATCGAATGAGTTGTTCATCTCTATAGCAGTATAAGAAATCCTCATTGAATGATTCCTCAAAATACCATTTTCTGGTCTTCAACGAGCAAATTGGTACATTATGTCATCACATGGATTAGTACGCAAGGGTTCTTATAGTACCCCAAAAATGATATATCGTTGAAGACTGGATTATGAAGATAAATGGATTTTAAAAGATTTTTGACTGAAATAAATCTCACCACTCTTGCATGAAAGGAAAATGTTTAATCAAAGAAATATTTAATCTACTGAAAGCAAAAAAATTCAGAAATTAAAAGTCTAAAGCCTGCTTCTACTTCTACACATAAGCAAGATAAGGAAATAAAAGTTCAAGAGATAAGAAAGATGGCCAGACTTTGTAGCAACCCCACAATAGTGGATGCGTGGCTCTTCACTCATGTCTTACCGTACTCTCTCCGCCCTCTGACCCATGCAATATCTTTGAAACTCTGTGAGAAAATTTTACCTGAGCCAAAATACAACTCCCCGGCAACGGCGCCAAAATGTTGGGCGGTTTAACTGTCAGATTAAACCTATCGATATTAATTATCAATCTAGGAGTCGTAAACACGAGTTGTACTGCGTATTGTCTTAGCTTACTGATTAGAGTATAAATATGTTCCTTTGTGATGATAAACTAAACAATGGAATGAAACACACATTGGCTCACAAACAAGCAATCTTGAAAATGAAACTCACTGAACTAATTCCTATCGAGAAAAATCCATACTGCAATTAAACTACAAGGAAAGACAAATCAATTCTTAATCATGTAATATTCTCGCATTCACAAAATATCCTATGATAGCTTAAAAAACTTAATCTAACTATTCCTCTCATTAACTTAGAAACTAATATTTAATCTTGAGATAAGCAAAGTACCACACATTACACCTTAAACTAACTAAAACTACTTGTTCAGACAAATTCAAGATTCTAAAATAACAAAAGAAACAATCCTAACTATTGCTAAAAGAACTACTTAAAAGATCTTAAAAATTGCATTGCAGATGATCTATGATAAATCCATGCACATTACCCTAATAATAATTTCAAAACTAAAATTACTCTTGATAACAAATTCAAGATTTGAATTAACAAATTAAAATCCTAAATAACTACTTTACTTCATGTAAAATAACATTTAAAAATTCCCATAAAAAAATAATTAAATATTCTAATCTAAATGAAAATGAACCATTAAAAATCAAGCCTACTTCAAATCAAATCATCATACTATATTTGAACTTAACTAATCAAATCCACACTCAATTTGCTCACATAAAGAAATTATTACATTATCAAAACAATAAAAAAAATCTAATTAAAAGAGATCTAAATCAAAAAAATTCTAATTAAAATAGATCTAATTATTGACTGCAATCATTTTAAATAAGAAATGTTAACATATTCAAATTCAAAACATATACAATTTGTTCTAATTTCTAAATTAAACTCAAGACTTGGAAAACAACATAATCATCTAAATACAAAATTAAGAAAAATTAAATGCTATTGAAAATAATTTAAAACAAAATTATAAATTAAGCAATCTAGATTAAGTAATATTAGATATTATTAAAAAACAATTAAAAAAAAAAATATAACTCTGTAAATTAAGCAGAACAATTAAAGAAAAAGATAATTCTACAGATTAAACAAATTTTAAATCTATGAAAAATGAGAACTCTAACAAAAATTACAATGCTTACATTAAAAAAACAAATAAATGCATACTAAATTAAATCAAAACCATTGCTTCAAACATTAATGAACAAATACATCAGCTGCTGGACAATTTGGAATGCTGGATTTACATCTTCAGAAATCGATTTTGCATTGAGAAAATTGATGGAAATTTTGGGCTCTCTATATTTGATCTACGCTCTATCTCTGCAGCTATCATAGTCTTAATACACAGCATCATTCTTTTCCTAGGCCGCCTACTCTATCCCTTCATCTATCAACTTCTTCTTTTCTAGAAAATCCACTGCTTCATTCTACATCTCCTAGATATCGACTTCTTCACAATTAAATCCACTGCTTCATTCTACAACTCCTACCTTTATAATCGATCTCCCTATCTATCAACTTCTCTCCCAACAACTACTCTCTGGTCTAATGCATAGCTCTACATTTTATAGCAGCAGAGCTACTTTTGTTTGCCCAAAACAATATTTATAAATAGCAGATTTTTGTTACAAAAGATTTGACACCAGAGATTTGAAAAATCGATTTCCACAACTGCATGAATTATTTGCCGGAACAAGAATTAGATTGAGACAGAATGCCTGAATTCAGAAACTTGTTCCCCTTTTTGTGGGATTTGTGGGATTTTAATGTTGCTGGGAGATGTAATTTTGAGTTCTGGAGGAAATTTGGTCCGCCTGCCTTCCTGGTAGAAGAATCAAACATCTGGCAGCTCTAATCTTGGAACTTACGATTTTCATTCCCGTTGTATTCTTTGTTTGGAAAGAGTGGACTGGAGGGAATCATTGAATTTTCCATGATAGGAAAGCTCAAATGGTTGATTTCCATTCTTCTTGAATAGGTAAAATTTAGGAGTGCAAACAGCGCCATAAGCCCGTGCAACTTCTTGTGTTTCATCGTAAATATATGGGAACATATACTCAAACTTCCTAGAATCTTCATCCGTGAAATCTAGAATATCTCCAAACTGAGATACCGCAAGTCCGTAGAGAGCCCATGCAAAGGGGATGTGAAATTATGAAGCCGCTGAAAATCATCCAGACTGCAATACAAGCCGAGGAGAGAACTAAAGCTATGGTTACATTAGGAGTGACAACCGCCATTATCATCCCATAGTATGTAGTATAAAAGAAGGCGAAGAACATAAAAAACAAATACCAAAATAATTTGGCTGCTGCATATGTTGAGCCTGTCAATGCATAAACTACCACTCCATACACAACTATTTGAACATATACGTATGGCACTTCGATTAAAAGATGAGCAACATCATAAGGAAGAGATGAATACATCCCTACTGCTCTTTCTCTACAGAAAACTGTTCTCTTGACATCGACTACTAGTTGGACAAAGACGGCATTACAGAAACCCAAGAAGATAATGGTTGCGAACATGGATCCCAAAGCATTTAATACATCTTGCTGCTGCTGCATCTTTTGGTCAATTCTCCATAAAAGCTCGATTGAAATGTACACATGAATAGATGTTGATCTATGCTATTTATATGACAATGACTTCGTGACTGTCAAGAAATGGATTTGTACTTTTGAATGGTTTTCCTTGAATATTCTTCTACGATATTTCTATTGCACCACGCAGAGATAGCCGAAGTATAGTCTATGCTTCTTTGTAGATTTTGAAAAGGTCATTGAGAAATTTCCATCGGCCCAAATCTACGATGGATTAGAAGAAGGTTGGGTTATCCTTCCATGAGTAGAACTCAAGGCCGGGACCAACTTTTCGTAGAGTTCAGGTAAGACCTATCAGGGCCAACCATTCGTTATGCTTTACATCATGTCTTCCTCCCACAAGTTTTATAGTTCATGTTGATAAAATCTAGCAATGCATGGACTGAAGGGTGCGTTGGTATAGAATTGCCAACACTCAGTAAAAATTTATTAAGATATGGATGGAAGATGCTATTAATGAGACACATGAATGTAGAATCCAAATTTGTGAGCCCAAAAGGTAATGCCACAAACTCGTAATGTCCATACTGAGTTAAAAACATATTTTTACATATGTCTTTATCCTTGACACGAGTCTGGGGATACCCAGACCGTAAGTCCATTTTTGAAAACACTATAGCCCCTTTAACTTGGTTGAATAGATCATATATCCAACGTAACGAGTACCTGTTTTTTGTTATAAGTTTGTTGAACTTCAGTATTCAATACAAAATCATTGGGTACGATCCTTCTTTATAAGAAATATAACACGGGCTCCCCAAGGTGATACACTTTGGTTGATATACCCTTTATCCAATAGCTCTTGTAACTGCAATTTTAATTCAGTATATTCAGGAATACTCATGCAGTAGGGATTTTTATACATCGTTCCAGCCTTTGAAGTTAATTCAATAGTGAAATATATATCCCGCTAAGGTGGTATACGTGGTAGCTCTTCTCGGAAAAAAAATAGTAAATTCTTGAACACCGGGTAAGTTTTCTAAAGTTGAAGTTTTCTCCTTAGAGTTAAAATACCCTACCTAAAATACATATATTTGGCACTCTTTTCTAATGCAATTTTCAAATTGAGAGGCACTAATAGGCATTACCTTCAGAGGTTTCCTAATTCCCTGAATTTTGTGTCTAGCCCCTTCCTCATTAATGAATTTAACAATCATTTCTTTATAGTTCACCAAATACTAATGCTTTTCAAACCAATCCATTAATATTAAGATAAAATATGACCATAAAGGTTAAATATTTAAATCAACAATTATTGGTTGGTCTACCAACATGACCACACGATCTTCTATTTTAGCAATCACTCTTATTTTTTCTCTTGTTGCTAACTATACTAGCTAAGGATTCCTAATTTTTTTGGATTTTAGTTGGCATCATTCAACAAATTTAGGACTTAAATAACTTACAATCCCCGTTGGATATATTAGAATAGGCACAACTTGGTTAAGGAATTTAACTTCAAATTCCACCGTATACCGTTGATATTCTTTTCGATGGTCTCCCAGTGCTGCATTAATCTTTGGCAGACTTATTGCAACTTCTCCCACTATGAATGCTTCTTGAATGTATGCTTCTTGTTTAGTTCTTCTTATGTAAGGGAAAATTTTGATATAATGGGGCTATCCACATCCCCAAAACTACAATGGGGTCTTGTAGATGAGTCAATGTCTGACTTCTTGGATTTCTCAACTCGTTTCACTTCTGTTGCTCACTTGAGCTTCTGTGACCCCTTACAAGATCCTTTATATAGAGGATTATTTTATGATCCCTTGGAGTTTTTAGACCTCATTCCCTTATTATTTTGGGTTTTCTTCTCTCCTTTTCTATCTTACCACCTCTTTCTGACATCCCCTTTCTATTTCATTTGTTGATAGAAAAATTGTGCCTTCGATATCACCTCATCCATTTTCTTAGGATTTTCGAACTCAAGATGCTCCTTCATGGTAAGTAGTAAATTGCTTACAAATCTCTTCACCTTCACCTTTTCTTTTCGGATGTATGAAACATACAGAAATAACGAGGAGAACTTGGTAATGTATTCATGCATCATTAATTGTCCTAACCTAAGGTCATGCAACTCCATGGAATTATCTTCATAGAACCATTCATTTAGATATTTTTTTCTAAAATATTTCTGAAATTTATCCTAAGTAATTTCCTTCTCACTAATAGTTTGGACCGCTTTTATTGCCTCCCACCATAATGTTACCTTTCCTTGCAACTAGTATAGTTCCAAGCAGGCTTTCAAATTGTCATTGTGTTAGTATATTTGGAAATACCTGTTCATAATAACCAAGCACACTTCAAAAGATTCCGTTGACTCCCTGTCAAATTTCGGGGGAGTGAATTTCTTAAATTCCCTTTCTAATTCTAATTTTTTCCTTTTCATTCCCTTCTGTGACTTATCCTGGGAGGTATTACGATATTCTGCCTTCACAAACTCAAATATGCCATCGTCTTTAGACTCCCTTGTATTACCTTGTTCTGGATCTTCCTTTTGACGACGAGACACTGCCCAGTCACCATTGTCAACAGTTGGATTCAAACTCTTATGATTCTGCCAATCCGTCAAGATATTGATAATCCCTTCCCAATCCCTTCCCAATCCCTCATCAATTTCTCATTGCGTACTCTTAATGTTGCCACTTCTTCCTATAGCTGTTGCATGGTATCGATTAGTACAGTGGTAGGACATTGTGATTATTCCCCCAATTGTGCCCACATCTATGGATTTACAACATTCACTAGATTCAACCTTGGCCCAATAGAAACAATGTCATAGGCATCCTCACATTTCCCCTCCTCATTCTCTTTCCTTCTCTATGGAACAAAACCAATTATTAACATTCCTGCAATTTCATTTTTTTTTACATAAATATATCTCAGAAACTGTTTAGGCGACAGTATTGATAACTATGCTCTGATACCACTTTTAATGAACCTACTCTACACCATTTAAAGTTATCATAATTTTTTTATATTTTTTAACTACTTAATTGTCTTCCAACAATTCAATGGTTACTATCCTATTTCCACGGTATAATAGTTCTAGTTGTATTATACTATTTTTAAACTTTAGCGTATAACATAATACCAAATTTGAGATATGATTTTCTGAAATATTATCATAGCTTAAATTTGGCATTTGGATTTCTATCAAGGGGTCGACATACTAAACAAGTATCAAGGCATTTTAATCTCATCATATGAATTTTATTGAAGTTTGGATGTCATATAATATTTTCCTAAGTCAATCCTATGGTAAATGAACCTTCCTTCCCTAAACAAAGGTTCCCGAGCGTCGTCAATCTTCTTCCAGGTGTTAATAACATCTCAGGATTTCTCCAGTGATCAATGGTCATGATGCTACCGGGAAGATCAACGGCTACGAAGGTGTCCGGTTAGGGTAATTGTTCCACTGTTCGAGATGGGATAGGGTTTTTTCCATTATTCAGTCTTGGGAAGAGCGCGAGAGCTCTGAAAATCTCTGCACCAGCCAACCTAGCAGCAATTATGGTAACTCTCTTAGCGTTTCCTACTGGTCATTCCATAGTTGAGTGTTCTCTTTGGAGTTCAAAAATTTTAAAAATGGTTATACATCTAGGGTTTGAGTGACACAACTCGGCGTCCTTCAGGCCAGTCTCTCACCCGAGGATTCCAATTGGACACATGCCGACAATAAACTCCTCCTCTGTTGATTTCGATTACATTCTTGATAGCTTAATTTGATATTTCAGGATATGACATCCTAGTTTTATATTAGCAAGTATCCATGGGATTTGATCCGACTACTACTACAGGTAAAGGTTGTAAGACTAAGATTATCTTCCTCCTCCTATCCTTAGGGCCTCATTCTTCAACTGAAAGACGTATTACTTGCGTTCGGCAGGTAACCCTTTCTCGTACTAAACGCATGTGATCAGGGTTGTAGTTTGCATTGAAATCTTACATCTTCTTATTTATTCTTCTACAAGTATTTCATTGTTATTCCTTTCCAGAGAATATCTTCTAAAACCCTAGCTATTTTGTCGTGACATAACCTCTGCGTTCTTAGCCTACGATTGCAAAAGCAAGTTGTTATATGTAGTTTCCCATTAGAATATTTCACTTATTACTTAGGTTTTGCAGTAATTTTAAGCCTTTACGACGATAATTATGGGTTACAGTCGAATTGAGACTCAAGCTGGTTGTATATATATATATATTTATAATGCGGCTTTGACCTTGAATTATATTTTTGAATTGAAGATTATTTAGGTGGTTTGTATTACATATTTCTTTGAAAACAATGGATACATTTTCTTACTTTGAATTTCTTATTGTAACTACTATTTCGAGGGTTTTATGTCTAAACAAAAATGATTATGGAATTTTCCTTTATCTCTTGTAAAATTCTTACTTCTTGTCATTATTTTAATACAATGATGTTACATTCAGATTCTTAGATAAGGGATACAATTGTATGGTTTCTAACTGAAGTTTATTTATGGTTCTAGTCTGTTTCACAGATTATCTGTATGAAGGTTATGTCTTCTGTATTATTTACAGTTTCATTATATTTTGTCCAAGACAGTACTGCCTTAGACAGGTATGGTGGTATGGTCGAGGGCTAACCTATCCTCTCGAAGGTTGTGAGGAACTAATCCTAAACTAAGGAGATACGTTACAACTTGTGTAACCATTTCTCCATTAATATAAAATAATATTAATTATTTTCAACTGTAACTTCTTCTATTCCTCCAACTTTGAACACCAACTTTACAAGTTCAACACATACTTGGATTTATATAACTTCTGCTACTTATGTAATTTAGAGCTACTATCTGTACATGTTATTAACCAACAATTCTTATATTTCAGTCTCAAGCTAATACAAAAATTATGCTCACAGATCTTATTTCTACGGATAATCAAATATTTATATTGTTTCTATTTGTTATGAACAACCCAAAACTTTCTTTATTTCTTTACACATATATCCTACCAGAATTGACAGTCCTAAATACGTATATGTTACTTTGTCTGCGGGTTCACAATCTCACTCCAGGATGTAATTCACCATCCAACCGATGAGACGAGTCGCTACTACATCTCTCCCTCAAAGCACTACACACTTGGGATGTAAGACAAATTATGGTGTAGGTTTAAGGCCATATAGTCCCAACTAAACACTGTCCTATAATTTTACACCACTTCCTTAAAAATTCACCAGCTTCAGAATATCAGCAATCTTCTTTCTCTCTTCAGTCTCAGGTACCCTTAGCCTCTCGGCCTTTCCTTTAACAACAAAATCCCCATGAAGGAGGTTCAGGCAGGTAAGCACTCTTCTCGTTGCCCGTAACTATTCTAGTCCCAGTGTGAGTTCTCTTTGTATCACACCCATGGTGGAGTTGGGAACCAATAATATTCATCCCTGCACATAAAAGAATAAAAGCATAAATATTAAATTATTCAACCATGGCCAATTCAAATAATCTCATAGTTTAGTAAATAAAGTTAAATCAAAATTACTAAGTTTTCTTGTTCCTTTTTACCAAGGGTATTACATCTTACCAATCCCACATGCTAGCTCAAATTTCGAATTGAGAGTCACTCACTCCTTGGATGTCCATGGCAAACCAAAGATACTCTCGAAAAGAAATCAAATCATGGTGAAATTATTCAACCATGGCCAATTCAAATAATCTCATAATTTAGTAAATAAAGTTAAATCAAAATTACTAAATTTTCTTCTTCCTTTTTACGAGGGGTATTTCATCTTACCAACCCGACATGCTACAACAAATTTCCAATTGAGAGTCACTCACTCCTTGGATGTCCATGGCAAACCAAAGATACTCTCAGAAAATAAATCAAATCATGGTGGCACGAGGGAATTCCAATCTTACCGAAGAACCCAACATATCCTTCTTTACTAATAAATTTCCACCAATAAAGCTTATGATATGACTGCACCAAGATGATGAGGGACTTAGAGTCATTTCCAAGACCTCACCACCAACAAAACCTGCAATATGACTGCACCAAGGCAGTGAGGGACTCATTAGTCCCAAGACTATCTTACACAGATTATTCTGCTACGTGTCCTCCCCGTTACATATCCCCCTCCAATTGTAGAGTTACAAGCTTATGCATACGGGATTCCACGTGTATAGTCCTCTCATCGATATACAATTACTCTAGCAAGGGTGGTGGGAATATTCCCCCATACCTCGTTGCTTCCAATATGACACCCCTTTGGAAGAATATTTAAAAGATTATTAAATATTATATACATTTTGAATATAAATTAACAGCATAAAATTTTAATATTAATAGTTAAAATGTATTTAAAATAATAAAATAAAAATATTTTGAGCATTTTAACGTTTACTTTTATGATTGAAATAAATAAATTGATTTGAGATTCAAATGCATCATTTTAAGATACCGACACAATGTCATTGAGACATCCCAATTTAAAGATGGATACGTTTATAGAATTGGTTTTCAATGTATTGTTTACATCACGAATCATTCAAGAGTACAAACACTTCCAAAACAATAGATTAATTCTAAAGTAAAACGCATCATTGAAGAGTAGAATTCGAAAATTTTGGAGACATCCCGAACTCTAATAATATGAAAAATTATTATATGATTATCTAAATTTAAATAGTTTTTATATTAAATTTGCCAAGAAAATTATAACTCTAAAAGAATGAAACCTCCGTATATTATTTGAATATTGTATGTGTTTCGTCTTATATTTTAACTTTGAGAGTTTGTAATTCTTTTTTTTTAACCAATAAAAAAATTTTAACCAAAGATTTTTAATTTACACAAATTTTGATTTATGTTCGGTCTTATAGATCAATGTCTTCACTCCTACAGTACTGGTGTTTGTTCAACTAAATAAAAGAATAATTCTAATGTCCAAAATATTGTAGAACACTAATCAGGATTTATGGAATGGCTTCATCTCTAGTGTATGAGTAATATATAGATAAGCATAATCTTAATTAAATATTAATATTGTATAAATACATTATCTTTTATAAGTTTAACTTTGATATAACTCTACAAGAAGTTTCGTACATGAATTAGATCCCTTTAGATGCTCAAGGGTAGAACTCCATATTTTTTCTTTGTGTGTGCTTAATATTGACGGCATTGCTCTTTTTCTAAATCAATTACCTTGCATACATTAGTGTTGTAAGGTGCAACTAAGACAAATCAAGATTGAAACGAGCTAATCACTATGTTCTGTATATATTTCGAAATAAATTTTTTAAGGAAAACAATACCTCACAGCATTATAAAGAGTATTTTCTTATTCAAATGGCAACCTCACTTACGTAGGCATCCATCTCATTTATGGAAACTAGATATCAACATTTCTTACAAATACGGCTGATGGAAAAAATTACACAATCTTTCCTATAGAAAAATAATCACAAACATGTATTACACACGAATGGTTGATTCCAAATTTTATTTCTTGCATCGCTTTAAAAATGAAATATATATGCATAAATTTCATGGAAAATTCTATGGAATATCTAAAGAATTTCTATCTAGAAATTACGAGATGCTAAGAATAATCTAGAGCGGATTAGTAATAATTAATTAAAAATGAAATATATATGCATAAATTTCATGGAAAACTCTAAGGAATATCTAGATAATTTCTATCTATAAATTACGAGATGCTAAGAATAATCTAGAGCGGATTAGTAATAATTAATTAATTTATATTTGAAATGTTAAAAAAAAAAAAAAAAAACTAAGTTCTTTATTCGAACATCCTCTTAGTTACACAATTATAATATCATTGGTTAAAAATTCAATGCATATGTGGTTGAACTAGTGAATCAATTTGATTAAAATGAAAAAACATAAATACTTTTTAGGTATTTTTTTTGTATGTGTTAATGATAAGCCATGGTAATGGCCCATGGTATTGTAACAAAGTCTATTTATAGATTAAGAATCTCATGATGAAGTGAAGTTGAATATGTATGGTTAATCTAAAATGTATATATATTTAACTTATATCGATTCTTTTTATTATTAATAATAATAATTTTAAATAAAGTTAGAATGTAGTTAATTTTTATGATTTTTTTAATTTGAAAAGTGAGATGTGTGATGAAATAAGTGTTTATATGTCCATCAAAATTTAGCAATCATTTAATTTATATGGTTGAACTAGTGAATAAATTTGATTAAAATGAGAGAAAAAACATGAATACTTTTTCGGTAAAACAAATTTTCTAATGCACTTGCATGTCCATCTTCGCCCCTGGACTGATTTTTCCCTGGCTTTCTCTGGTATCCTTCTTACTTCTGATAGGTGCATACAAATGTAGCTAATAATACTCGAATTTCGTACAATTGCCTTCGTATTGATCCTTATGGTAGCTGCCATCTTTCAGAAATTAATCACATGACCTATAATGATATCTCTGTTGGTGGTGGTTTGATAACATATGGTTGCAATGGTTCCGATAGAAGGGATGTCAGCGCTCCGGCTAAAACCACTGGTCATGTTTTCAAAATGTTACAAAGTTTAATTTTCGAGCTTTTAGAGGTTATTTTCTCTTCTTTCATCTGGGTTTGCGAGGATATTTTTGTTTGTCATGAATTTGTTGTACACGGAAAGAGGGGAATCTTCTATGTAGTAATGGTTAGTCATGGGGTTCTGTTGCATATTCTTTATAATTTTATGTTTTTGGTTAAAAATTGAAAGGGTTGGATTACCAATAACTGGAAGGCTCTGTCATGTCTCAATTTTATGGGGTCACCAAACGCGCAAAATGTTGTTCCTCCTGGTAGGGTTGTCAGAAATATGTTGGCTCCCACACAACACCATATTCTTCTTTTTAGTCCTTGTAACTTTCATATTTCCATGATGTGTACTACTGCAGGTCTTCCTAGAAATTATCACCTGTAGATATATTTGCTGCAAGACCGAGTTCTAAAGAAATTGGTTAAAGCTAAGTCAACCAAGAAGGATGGAAAAGTGATGGGGAAATCCAAAGCTGTAACTGATAGACAAGCAAGAAAGTCTAGCAAAGAGATAATGGAGAACCTATTTCAAGCTTACTCGGATGGCACTCTCAAGCATGTCAAATCCTTGATCTCTGGGTGGGAACATGATGTAAGGGACAAATAAGAAGAAGAATTGGATGAGGAAGATATCGACCCGATTTTAACTAATATTGGTAATACCCACAACAGACTATCTCTATTCCAACTTTTGATTCATATCTACTGGACCCTTAAATGTCTATTGATGAAGGCAATTGTCATAGTCGAAAAGATTGGGGGAGACCCATAGGAAACCTCAATTTTGGCGGAAATTCCCAGAGATATCGAGGAGATAAATTTAGAGTAGCACCACCAGAATGTCTGTGTCAGACATATCGATAGACAGCTACAAAGTATGCATCAGGTTGATATGCCAAGATCGAGTGCCAAAGACCCGACACCCATTGAGTCTTATGAGGCCTGAATTCTTTGAATTATTGTTTTTTTGCAATGAATACGGATAACATTTACCTTTTCTATATTTTTATGTACATTAAGATAGATAATAGATCCTTAAAGATAGTAAGAGACCTCTTTAAGATTTTTAAGTTTTCGAAGGCCTATAACACTTTAAGACACAAACAGACGTAATTTCGTAAGGCAAGTTGAAGTCTGAAGTTGTATATTTTGATGTAACCTGCATTTTGGTTTGATGGAATGAATAGGGAAAAGAGAGGCACTACTAAGTTTACAAAAGAAAAAAGAAAAAAAAAATCGAAGGTTTAAAATTGAGTAAAACAATTTTTGGTAAAATCATAATTTTTTTTCATTAAAAGTTGTTTTTAACTACATATATGGATTTAACACCCCAGAAAAAACCTAAGGAACTTGGATTGGGAAGATATTTGAATTCAAACTTGTGATTACAACATGTCCCTAATGAATTATGGAAAAATTCGAGCAGAAAATATGACTCAAAAAAACCTATAATATCTCATATTATACATTTTTTTCAGTCCTATTTTCACATAATTCAGTAGGGATTTGTTGTAATCACAAGTTTGAATTCAAATCTCTTTCCAATACAAGTTATATATATATATATATATATATATATATATATATATATATAAGGTTTATTTTACAATTTTCACATCTAAAGGAATTAACAATGGTAGACCAACAAAGGCCAATCCAACTGCTATCACCATAACTTCCAGTTCCAGCTTCTATTTCCATGATCATCCCTAATTGATTTGTGCAACCCTCCATTTTGATGACCATGGCTAATTAACTTGTCCCTGAAAAATGTTATAATAGTGTAGAAACTACTTGTTATAGAATTATGACTTATTGTGTTGATGAGTTGTACTAGTATATTCTTGAAATGGTTTACTTCTTTGTTAATGATATGAGTTGGTTTCTTTATTTGTTGTGCTAGTCTATTTTTAATATATTAAATCCGATTTCTTAAGATCTAGAATGGCTGGTATTTGTATAAAACTCTCTATACATGTAATGTGATCTAAGGCTTCTAAGGCTGTGTGGTTTATTCTATTTCATTATTATTACTTGTTTTTTATTATGTTCTCAGAGTCGTAAGGCTAAGATATGAGAGGCCAAATCCGAGTTGTTCAAATTGAGTGTTTACTGTCTTTGTTCTTTGGAAGCAACCTCTACGATCGTGAGCGAGAAGTGTTGGTCAGTCTCAGGATTTTGGGTTGATGTCATGAGGAGGATAACAAAGATCTGATTTGAAAGAGCACAAAAGAACATGTGAAGTTAGCACGACTGAGGGGCGATATCATGTTAACGGTGATCGAATAGGATTGCAGCATGTCAAAAGTGCATCTTTAGCTTTGTCTGCAGTGCATAAGATCTCCAAGGCCGATTACGGTTGAGAGCCAGGGGTTCAACCCCTGCCAGATCTATGAATCTGCAAAACTTTCAGAGGATTTGGATTGACGTAGTAGTATTGGCAGACAGTTAAAAACAAAAGGTCGTGAGTTGAATTTAATGATTCTGTTTGATGTTACTTTTATATAGTTAAAATAAATATAATATATGAGAAAAAAAAACGGATTTATTTGTGAATTGGTGAAAAAGGATTTTGTTTTTTAAATTTAATGGTGTGGTAAAATAATTTATTTGGATTTTAGGTTATTTGTCATTTGGTATTTATTTGATCTGCTGCATTCATTTTATTAAATGGAGACATTTTAAAAAATATATATGAAATTCTTTGGGTGATACATATAAGAATGAATCCTTTAAGCTTTATGGTACACATTATTTTAATTGGAAATTTAAGTTGTTAACATTATTGGAAGGTTATTATTTATGGTTAATTTAAGTTGTTAACATTATTGAAAGCTTAGTATTTATGGTGAATCTAAGTTGTTAACATTATTGAAAGCTTATTAGTTATGGTTAATTTAAGTTGTTAAAATTATTGAAAGGTTATCATTTACAGGTAACGTTAAGTGGATATGAACCCAAACCAGTTATTGTTGAAAATATTTCATATTTTGGCATATGAGAACTATAAGTGAAGTTGTTGCTGTAAATATCCATAAAGGGAAAAATAATTCTTCAAATCAAAGATTTCAATACATCAAAAGAAAAGTGGGATGTGCTCAAGGGTTTGCATGAAACAATAAATACAAACTTGATCTTATTTTTGAATAGTAAGCTTTTCTCTATAAAAATGGAAGAAAATGAAAATATAAGCAATTTTATTTCTTGTGTCAAATATCTAAGTGATAAGTTAGGATACATCGGTGAAAAGGTGTAAAATACTAACATGGTCACTATCACATTAAAAGGCGCAGTGCAATATTATGGAAATTTTATTTCAATTCTTTCAGCTAGAGAGAATCCTCCTATGTTTGATAAATTGACATGGATTCTTCTTCAAGAGCAAGAGATCATGAAGAATTTTGATTTGGGCTCTAATAGTTTAGATTTTTCATTCATAGCATTCGGTAAAAAACCATTTAATCGTAATCCATTGGAAAAAAGACAAAGGAGGCAAGTTTCAAGAAAAACAAAAAGGTATGGTGCAATATAAATTTCCAAATCTTGATAAGTGAAATGCTGTTTTTTATTATTCTGGAAAGCATGTGCATCGCTCTAAATATTCTGGTAAAACAAAATATAACGATTCTAAACTAAGAAATAAAAAGCATAATGGAATTATTTTTGACAAAGACACCTCAATCGGTTATAAATTTAAAAATATTAGATTGTTTGCTTATGATGCTACATTGCCTGTGGAAACTAGTGATATGGATGCTTGGTTCATCGATTATGGTGCACCACTCCTTTTGGATTGTAATAAGGATTAAATTCATGAATATTATGTGAATAGTAATGGAACATATGTTTATCTAGGAGATAATAGATCACTTAAAGTAAGAGGTTACCGAGTAATAGTTGTGGATTTCCTTAATGGAAAGGAGAGAAAAATAAATCCATAATGTGATGTATGTTCGTGGTACAAAAAATTATTTTATTTTCATTTCTATTATCACCAATCAATATTTAAATGTGGAATATGTTAAATCACAGCGTGTTGTTAAAACCATCCAAGATTGCTACAAGGTTTTCCCAACATGTAGGAGAATTGGAGGATTATATAAGTTGGATGTGACGAGGAAAGGTCATCAAGTGTTGGAATCTGCAACATTGTTAACAGAAAATTTATCACATAAAAGATACAAGAATTTAAATCACAATGATTTAATGTGGTTTCTAAAGAAAGCAATGGTTGGATGTCTTCTTGTTATGAATAATAATCATTTTGAATGTGAAGCATGTGCACTTGGCAAGAAATATAGAGAATAATTTCTTCTAAATAAAGAGAAAAGTTAAAGGAAAATAATTGAATTGATCCATACTAATGTATGTGGACTTATGAGAACTAGAACTCTCGGTGGAGCATGGTGTTTTATATTTATTTTATCATATATTAAGGTATACATTGGTCTATTTCATAAGAAATAAGAGTGACATTTTTGTGTAATAAAGATAGTTCAAAAATATGGTGGAAAAATAAACTGGAAAATCCATCAAAACTATCAAATCTCATCAAGGGGGGGGGGGAGTGTGGGAATATAAATCAGGAGAGTTTAATCAATATTTTAAAATCAATGGAATTCTACAAGAATTTATAGTGCCACATGCACCACAATAAAATGGAGTTGTTGAGAGGAAAACATAAAACTAGTGGAATATGCGCATAGTATGCTTCAAGGTAAAAATGTATCTAATTATTTTTGGGATGAAGCTACTGATACAATTGTTTTTATGAAAAATAGTAGTCCAAAAAAAATTTTAGATCTTAAAACACCTTTTCAAGCATTTTATGGTTATAAATGAATTTTTTTTCATTTAAGAGTATTTGAATGCAAGGCATTTTCTCATATTCGAAAACATGAAAGAACAAAACTTGATGCAAAGAAAATTAAGTGCCCATTTATTTCTTATTGTGACGATAAAATAACATACAAATTGTTTGATCGCAATTCACATAGATTTCTTGCAAGTAGGGATTGCATGATTGATAAGAATGTAGATGAAGGTGATAAAATGAATAATATTGGTGTATGACATGATACTGATCATTATTCCAAAATATATAAAAGTGTTAAACATGAACATGAACAAGCACAAGAATATGTATAGGTTCAAAAGTGAGAAGCATCAAACAATCATGACAATCCAAGTAGAGGTCAAGAGACTTCACTAAGCATAAAAAATATGAAAGAAGTAAAACTCAAACAAGTACATCACATCAAATTAAACACCCTATAAGGTATAAATATCATGCATTGATGTCTCACGTAATGAATGTTGTAGAACCTTCAAGTGATGAAGAAGCTAAGCAATATAAAAAATTGAGAGATGAAATGAAAGAAGAATATAACTCTATATTGAAGAATGGCACATAGGAATTAACATAATTTCCAAAAATAAAGTTCTCATAAGATGCAAAAGGGTTTAAAAATCCAAGTTTAATGTTGATTGAAATATCCATAACTATTAATCTATATTGGTTGCAAAAATGAAAAGGTAAAATTGTTTATGAAGATAATTTTTCACCTATAGCTAAATTAAACAAAATTACAATCATGATTGAATTAGTTATAAAACATAATTCGAAAATGCATCAGCTAGATGTAAAATCTACTTTTTTGAATGGTGAGTTCAAATAATAAGTTCATTTGGTTCATCCTAAAGGGTTTGTAAAGAAGGGACATTAGCATCATGTTTTCAAGTTAAATAAAGCTTTATATGGTTAGAAACAAACAACAAGATCTTGGTATGTGAAAATTGATTCTTTGTTTTATGAGAAAGATTTTGTGAGAAGCAGAAGTCGTCCTAACCTATACATCAAGAAATATGAAGAAAAAAATATTTATTTGATATATTTATATGTTGATTGTCTTATAATAACCTTTAGTGCATCCAAGTTCATTGAATAAATTAAAAATAAATTGTCACAAGTATTTGAGGTGAAATATCTTGGTGAATTGCATTAATTTTTTGGTCTTAATGTTTGGAGGGAATTTTTGTAAGACATTGATCACACAAATAAAATACTCAAGGGAAATCCTTAAAAGGTTCATTATGATTAAGTGCAAGGAAGTATTTACTTCTTTATAATTAAATTATACAGTGATGATGGGACTAAAGAGGTCAATGGAACTTTTTATCGCCAACTAGTGGAAAGTCTGAACTACATGATCACTACGAGGATCAATATAGAATATTATGTCAACATCCTTATTCAATTCATAGCTAGGACTTCTGAAATGAACTTGAAATAAAAATAAATAATTTTTTTTTATGTATAAAAGAAATACATAATTTTGGTATTGTGTATACTGATAAATATGATGTTGAGTTATGGAGATTTTTTTATTCATATTGTGCTGGAAATACTAATGACATAAAATAAACCCTTGTATATGCACTGAATATAGGATCATGGATTGTATCATGGAGCATAAAGAAACAACAAATTTTTTATTTATCATCCACAAAAGCTAAATACAGAGCCTTCACTAGTGAAACTTTTGAAATGGTTTTGTCAAGAAGGATTGTTGAAGATATTGTAGAGAAAAAAAGAGGTGCAACATACATACAATGTGACAACCATAGTTCCATTAAGTTTGAAAATAATCCAATTTATCATGCTATATCAAAACATATTGATATTTGACACCATTGTATAATGTAAAACATACAATCAAAAGATATTTGGTTATTGTATGGAGATACAAGTGACAATGTAGCTAGCATATTTACTAAGCCTCTTGGATATATGAACTTTAAAATATGCCGACAACAACTAGACATTGTGGAAAATTGATTTCCCCATTAAGGGCGATCTTAGAATAACATAGAAATGGACTGTTATAGAATTGTGAGTTGTTTGGTTGATGAGTTGTACTTGTAGAGTGTTGAGCTAGTTTAGTTGGTAGTTAGTGCTATGAGTTGGTTTATTTGTTGTTTTTTCTATTATTTATTTTTAGTATATTAGATCCAAATTGTTAAGATCTGGAATTTCCAAAATTTGTGTAAGAATCTCTATAAATATAATGTTTGATCAAACATGTGAGTAATAGAGTGTCATTTCACATATTGTGAGACTATGTGATTTATTCTACTTTATGCTTGTCTTTATCTTATTTAATTTCTATTAAAAAAAATTACTTAATATATTATTTATTAAAACCATTTTAAAATAATATATTTATACATATTTTTAATATATACATTAATATTTAATGAAATTAACAAAATGAAAAAACTATTTATTATTTTATTAATTTATAATTTGTAACGACTTTAGTTTTTATGAGAAAACATTGTTTTTGATAAACTTACCATATGTAAACTGAAAAAATTCCGAAGTATATTATTAATTAAATATATTTAGTATTTTTATTATTGTGGATGGAGTAATTTTATTTTCATTTTTTATTTATGTTGTTTTACAAGTCGTTTTTCAAGTGTAATCACTCCTTACGTCATATAATAAATCATAAATCAGATCTCTATTTTCTTAAGATTCAAGATAATTGTAATAACAACTTAATTAAATTATTTTTTATAATTACATTTCACATTATATAATATAATTAGGGAATTAAATTTTTATTAAATTTAAATTGAAATTGATTAGATATCATTAAGAACAAATATAATATATTATCAAAACATTCATTTTCGTTTTCCTTTATTGCAAAACTTGCCAAGCCAATAGAAAAACATAATGCATATTAATGGGAAACGCCAAAATCATTTGTTTACCTGAGTGAGACCCCAATCTAAGTCATTATTCTAAAGTTAGAAGTGATGACCTAAGTAATATAACTAGCAATTGCACCACATGTTGCAAAAGAAACATCGTAAGGCAATATCACAGGAAATAGTAGTCTAGAAGAAATAAGTTGTTGTAAAGAAGGAGCCATTGTGAAGGAATGAAAGATAATTTTTGCTTCCATGCAAGCAAGTAGTGGAGGTTTCAAGGATATTGATGATAAGAGTCATCAATTTTTTTTTTATAGATATTGAAATAGGAAATTGTGGGTGAAAATCCTTTGGTGATTAATAATCCTTTGAAACAAGCATGAAATGAGTATGTAACTCAAATAAGATAATTTAAATACATTCAAGTACAATCTATCTAGCATAGATGTAAATAAAGAAATTTTTTATTAATAGAAATAGAGTTTACTCCAATTTCATCTACATATCCAAGCGCTAATTTCATGCTTCTTAGAATTTGTATACTATGTATGAATAACAATAGTCTTGGTATACAACAAAATGAATGTCATTTTAATATGGAGACATTTTTGGGAGGAGATATTGTTCTTTATGTTATGGTTTAGTTTCTTAACTCCAAACTTTATTTATTATTTCTCTACATACATAAGAAACCAAAAATACAAAGTAATTTCACAATTTTAAGTTATAGTTTTATATTTTATAATGACAAATCTAGTTTCTTATTAAACTATTTTACACACATCTATTTATTCAAATAAATTATATTGTGAACATGTTTTCTCCTATTTTTTTATTACAAAATTATTGCAATCTCTACTAAGTAAAACAACTTTATTAATAAAGAATTGAATGCCAAATACCATGAGCTATTTTTATAGTTTATTATTATTTTATTTTATTATTTTTGTTTTTAATTGTATTTTAACCTAGTTAAAATGTTCATTACATTATGTCAATCTTTTTATTTAATTTACTTTTATTTTTATTTTGTGTAATTTAACATAGTCAAAATGTTAAACATGACATTACAGCATTTCTATTATACACCTAAAATCAATCTAACTTATTAAAAAAGAAAAGGAAAAAAGCTAACATTATAAAAAAACATTGACAGCTAGGGAAGTTGTTTTCAAATAAGGTCAATACAATGGGTTGTTTTATAGTTTATTATTATTTTATTATTATTTTTTTTTTTTAATTGTATTTTGACCTCGTTAAAATTTTCATTACACTATGCCGATATTTTTATTTAATTTACTTTTATTTTTTGTGTAATTTGACATAGTCAAAACGTTAAACATGACATTACAAAATTTCTATTATACACCTAAAATCAACCTAACTTATTAAAAAGAAAAAAAAAATAACTAACATTCTAAAAAACATATATAAAACTATTTACTTGTGGATCTAATGACCTAAAACATTTCGATCATCTAACATTTGATCCCATGGCTCAGACATGGACATATTGGTAGCTAGGGAAGTTATTTTCAAATAAAAACACCTTACAACATAAAAAACGCCTTACAACGTAAATGTTAGAAATTATGCACAGCAGAAACAATAAAGAATTTACCCAGAGAAATAAACATAAAAAGTCAGCAACAAATCATTAACATAAACACAAATGTTTAACCGGGAAAAACCCCAAACTCCAGGGAAAACCCATCCTAATGAAATTTCATTAGCATTGGCCAAAACCCTGGCCAATCCGGCCAAGTGAGCCTTCACCGCTCACCTCCAGGCCTACCTTACAATGAAGTCTTCCCAGCCTTTTATAGGCTCCATTACATGCAATACCATAGGCTGAAAACTATGGTTGCACAAAACCATGTGCCCCAAAACCACCACTGTTTACCCTAGTCCACATTGACTCTATCCTGAGTCAAATTTACCTAACAATTCCCCCCTTAAACTTGACTTGGGGCTTCTTGACTAAATCCAGCCAAACCTGCTAAATGAGACAACTCCGCTCACTCTAGCTCTTCCCCCCTCAAATTTTTACCCAGAGTAATTGTTAACTTGACATCCCCCCTATCACCTAGGTCTAACCCAGACTTTACCAGTGATTTACCCAGGGGTACGCATGCCATACCAGGTCTTACAGCAGTATGCCCATTTACATGTAAAAATTAACTCCATTATAATAATTTTTTTTGTTTCATTGTTGCTGTTCTTTGTATGACCATTCTCTACATTCATTGCTATTCATTTATTACATGCATTCCTTTCCTTCTCAGCCACATGCTCTTATCTCCTCCAACTTCCACGATGAAGCCCTTTACTTACACATCGAGAAATTACCAGAACATCATCGTCATTTTTATTGACGCTGATGTTCAACTCTATTTTTGCTTAGCTCCATGACATGGCTTTTCTTCCAACACTTACAGGTGTCGTCCAAAGCTCAATTTATGCATGAATCTCCTTAAACTCTACGATCTGAACTTCGGTCAATTGCTCCGTCATTCGCACAGGATAGTCGGATCGAAAACGGGCAAACGCAAATCGATTACCTTCTCTTTGAGATGTTTTCCGAGCAATGATGCGAGAAACAGATCCATTCATCCACCGCTGCAATATCTGATGGGTATTGATCAAATTATTTGTCATGAGCCGTTCCATAATGATCCACAATCTAGCACCCAATACCAGATCATTTGCAATATGTTGAAATGGTCGTTTCTAAAATTGAGGCAGGAATTTCTAACGTGGCTCAAATCCGTAAACATCGCAGCTGTATTTCAACCCTCCTCATATTCATCGGAAGAAGATATGATTTGAAAATAATTATTTTACACCAACCATTCTCTCCACTGATGCAACGTCCGGCAGAAACCTTTTTGGCCATGATCGCGCTCTTCAATCTAGCGTAGAGAAGCCCTTGCGCCAGATCTGCATCACCACCATCTCTTTGACCTCAGTGCCCGAAAAATTGGGCTCCTCCATACACGCTTCACCTTTGCCCAGATCTAGAGTTCAATTCTCACGGGCCATAATGCGCTTCCAAAGAAATTTGTTTTGTCAGAACCGAATTGTGAGGGAATCATTCTTTTTCTTCCATCGAACTTGACGCTGCAATCGCACTCCTGCATCATTCAAAGATCAAGCTGACGCTTAAGGTTCAAGGACGCTGCCCTGTCCATGGTGACTATCCACATCATCCATGTGTGCCAACATTATGATCACCCACGATGCACCTCTTCAGATTCGGATTTCATGGCTCTGCAATCGATTTTGACAGACTCTTTTGAATTCAGCCCTCAACATTGCTTTCGAACTCGTCTTCTGCACGTAAGACTGCAAATGCAAACAATGTCCTCTGATCCGGCTCTGGATCAGCTTCTGGTTCTGTAGCTTCCTCGTGGTCCCTCTTGTAAACTCCACAAAAATGCGGCTCCCATCCAGATCTTTCATCCGCATCACGAGGATCGCTAAATTCAATAAAGGCGAAGTTGTGCTTCAAATCCACATCACGGATTCTACAGAAACGTTTGCCAGAAACAATTAGCAGTGCATCAAGGTATTGATTTGAATGAAAGTTAGCTTCTCAGTTCCACTCATCGATCTTTTATCAATGGTAGATTCACACCAGATCTGCCTTCTTCACATGCAGATCTATTCAAATCTGACGCCTCCTTTACTCGCAGATCTAGATCTTCAACATCAGATCTGTCAGATCTAAACAAATTTCGCACTCCAATTGCAAGAAGGCATCCTGCAATAAAAAAAAAGATAACAGAGATAATGAAAATGCCGCAGGTCGGATGCCGATCATTCGACATCATATCGTCCATCATTTTCTGACTGTAAATAAATTTAATCAGATCCAGCATATTCACACACAGATCTAATGCCTTCTCTCATAGATCCGTCCTTTTATGTATATCTATCTATCTAGGAGAAAATTTCACGCAGTGGCAACCAACTCAAAACTTGGCAGCTCATTCAGGATTTCAGATCTTCATAGCTCTGATACCAATTGTTAGAAATTATGCACAGCAGAAACAATAAAGAATTTACCCAGAGAAATAAACATAAAAAGTCAGCAACAAATCATTAACATAAACACAAATGTTTAACCGGGAAAAACCCCAAACTCCGGGGAAAACCCATCCTAATGAAATTTCATTAGCATTGGCGAAAACCCTGGCCAATCCGGCCAAGTGAGCCTTCACCACTCACCTCCAGGCCTACATTACAATGAAGTCTTCCCAGCCTTTTATAGGCTCCATTACATGCAATACCATAGGCTGAAAACTATGGGTGCACAAAACCATGTGCCCCAAAACCACCACTGTTTACCCTAGTCCACATTGACTCTACTCCGAGTCATGTTTACCTAACAGTAAATATATTATATTATACTATATTTAATTATAATTTTATGTAATGTAAATAATTTATAATAATTTTTCCTTAAGAAGTATATATTTTATATTATTTAACATGTTTAATATATTTTAAGTAGAAATAATATCTTAGTGTTAGACAAGTTATTTATTCTGAGATGTTAAATTTATTACTATAAATAATTTGCATAATTGAAATTATTTAATGATTTCAAATTTAATTAGTGTAATTTGTTACACATTTCATCGAAAATTTAAATTTGTTAATATACCATATACGAAAGATACTCTGACTTCATCGGCTTATCGCCCACTAACGGACGGTAGGTCAAGTCTCTCCTTGTGTTAGGAGTGAAGTAATGGGAAAGATTCCTGTTCCTTGTGTTTCCCTCTTTCAGAATTAAATGTTTAAAATTTAAATTTATATGATGATATTTCTATGATATTATATTGTAAATGAATATTTGACATAAATTTATAAACAATTAAGTCCCCTTATAAATAATGTGAAAATTTTATAATAATAAAAAGTATTCATTTATTTAAATTCGCAAGTAATGAGAAAAACACAAACTTCACCATTTTTAAAAAACCGTTATGAACGAAAATGAAAATATAGATTAGCATTAGAAACATTAAACAATCCCATCCATTGTAATTGTAAGTGTCATTCATATTCATTTCAATATTGTTTTTGTCTCATTTGATGAAGTTTGAGCTAAACCAATATAAAATGATTTATTTATTAAACGTAAAGCTTTATTAAAAATGTTTATTATAATTTATTTATTTATTTAAATAAATAAACAAATAAATTATAAATTATAAATGTTTATGGAATAGTTTATTTGAAGTGAATTTAATAAGTTATATTTTTTTTATATATAATATAATTTATGTATATTTTTAATATTTATTAACCCGGAGAATAAATTAGATACTAAATCTTTAAAGAGGAAATTAATAAACTAGTTGTACTTGACTATGAATGCGACAAAAGAGTCTTACACCTTATAATTGCCAGTATAGAAGAACAAAACAATGAAGACATATTAGAAATAGTCAAAGAATAATTAGAAATAAAATCTCAAATGTAAAAAGCTTATTTGAAAGAAGAAATACGGGTAGAAAAGATACTTGAGCATAAACACAGACTAATCCATGTCAAGGTGAGCTTTAAGGACCATAAATTGGATATACTCAAGAAATCCCAAAGCCTAAAATGAACATCAATCTTTATAAATGAAGATATCATTCTAGAAGACTAAGTTAAGCATAGTAAAAAATTCCATAAGGTCAAGGAGGCAAGAAAAAAAGGGAAATGGGAAATCATTAGGAATAGGAAAGTTATTATTAGAGATAGAATCCAAAACACTAGTGATAAATATGGATTTTCATCACCTTCGATCTTGTTCTCGAATTGTCATGGGTTTCCATTGTGTAAAGGTCCTATGTTAAGAGGGATTCCGAGTGATATTGATCTTATGATTTTAGTTGAAACTTTGGAACATGATGAATCTAAGATCCCACACCTTGACAGATTCACTCTTCGGTGATCTTGGAATAAGAAATCCTCTTGAAGGGTTTTTGGTGGTATAGTATGTTATCTAAGCAAAAATTTTTCCTCTCACATCCGACTTCATAAAATCAACCCCTTCAATTAGTACATTTGGATCGACATTTATGATTCTACGACCAATAGGATATTTCGTACAATCTACTATTTCACTCCTATAAACTCTACACGCTGTAAGAAAAATAACTTGAATAAAAATTTTCCTTTCAATAGCCTAGAAAAATACATTTAGAACATAAGGAATGAAGGTAATATGTGTTTGCTTCAGGAATTTAATGCTAGAAATGCTACTAACTAAGCTATTAAGTTAAGTAACAAATCTCAACCCGACTATTGTGGCTTGATGAATATAGAAACTTAGCTAATCCATTCAAGAGAAAATCTGAAGACATAATCGAGAACTTATTTGGCATCGAACTCCTCAAACGTTTTAGTTCCCAAGACCTAATCATTTGTAATGGTATTACCAACTAGCCTCTCTCCTTTGAGATTACATGTTTCCATGTGTTGGGTAGCAGTGTCGTCGATTATGTGATTTATGACACCCATGTCCTCAACTATATTAAAAAATTTGAGATGCTTAATGGGTATGACCCTGATTATGACCACAACCTCTGTCTTTATCCCTGAATCCTGTTATGCATACTACTCACATGAAGGAGTCTAGTGGAAGAAAAAGACACATTCACTTCGATAGAGGTAATGTCAACCTTATCTTGAGGGATTTAGGCTCCCTGACTTACAATATAAACATTAATAAAATTTATTACCATTTTACTACTACCCTATCCACTACCATTAGGATTTTCTCTAACGAGACATTGTATAAGCACAAGAATATAACTTTCAATTCTTGGTATGACAAAGACTGTAAATTAGTAGAAAAGCAATCAGGGTCATTCCTAATGAAATAATTAAGCTTTAGAATATAAGTATATACAAATATATAATGAACAACAAGTAGAGGTAATATATTAAAAAGATAAAATAGCGCCTTCTCCACCTTTCTAAAGTTTCCCCTAGAAAGTTTTTGCAAAATGTGTTTGTTCGTAAAACAAAAGATACTCATTCTATCCCCCTAGAAAATTGGGGAAAATATCTTCAAAATTTGTATGACTTTCTCAAAATCATGAGAATAATATTAAACACTCCTATTAAGGAAGATGTATTTTCCCCAGAAGACATTGAGTCTTGGATTAATAAGCTCACTAATGGGAAATCTAAATATATTGAAGGCTAACATGCTAATAAATTTAAAATGGGAATACCTATCCTCACTCCTCATCTCCATAAGATTATCAATTTGTATGCATAACATGGCTTCCCTAAGATTTGAATGAAAATAGTTATTATGCCTATATTTAAGAATAGGGATAAAATAGTTCCCTCTAACTACAGTACTGTTATTATTAGTCACATCCTATCCATAGTATATGGGCTCATTTTGGAAAAGAAGCTTAGACTTTGGATTGAAAAGCATGGTAAAATAGCTAAAGGGAAAACTAGTTTTGGAGGACATCACTTGCCTATTGACCATCTTGTCATTCTTATTATCATTGTAGAGGAATGTCCTAATAGTAAATTCAGTCTCTTATGTTGTTTTGTGGAGTTTAGAAAATATTTCGACGCTGTTCCTCAAGATAAACTCTGGGAGAGACTTGAAGAGATCACAGTTCCTCCTAAGCTATGGATTTTTGTGATCCGCCTCTGCGAGACTATAATTTCCAAGCTTAGGACCAACGAATGGTTGTATAAATACATTAAATGTAAGATCGAGTTTAAGACAGGGTCTTCCCTGTCTCCTACCATTTTTTTTATTTACATCGATAAGATTGAGGGGTGCCTAGAAGCTGCAGGTTGCAAGGGAACTGAGCTGGATGGTATGATCATTACTCTTCTCCTTTATTTTGATGATATATTTCTTCTCTCAGAGGGCCATGATAACCTAGAAAATCACCTTAAGACTCTTCATGTCTACTACTCCAAGATCAGTGTGGCAGTTAATACTGACAAGATTAAAGTCTTGATCATTAAATAAAAAAATATCACCTATGGTAATTTCTTCTATGATAACCATTGTTTAGAGTAGTCTTGTTCTTACAAATATTTGAGTATTGAACTTTCTCATCAGCTCAATTGGAATTATAACATCAAGGAAAGGATTATTGGAGGCTGGGAAACTTAATATTATGAGCTTGAAAAGTATTGTAAGTCGGTCGATATTTTCATTTGGAGTAAAAAAAAGGTTCCTTTTTTAGAATCTTTTCACCCTTGTTCTCTTCTATAGATGTGAAGATTTGGGTTGTAGTATATCTATAGAGTTTTGGATAAATATTGAAATGATTCAAAATAAATTTATAACATACAACCTATAGATCAAGGGAAATACTCCCTATCATATCCTCTTGATCGATGTTGGCCTATCCCCCATTGAAAGTACGAATTTGTTTAGATATCCAATGTATAAGAATAAGCTTTAGAAAATGGAATCCAAGAGGCTCCCTAAAATTGCTTCTAACTTCAGTCAAAACCCCCACCTTTGCCTCAAGTGCGTGTGGCATAAGGATGCCCAATATTGGCTTAACCATTGGGGTATTAATGATGAGATCATCATGAGAATCAAGGAGAGTATCAAAGATACTATTACCTATAATTTTTAGGACAAGAAATGGGATGATAAGGAGTACGAGGGTTGTAGGAATCTCATATACTATAAAAAGGTGATCAACACCACCCTTTATAATCGAAATGATCTCTGTGTGTTGACCATCACTAAGAAACAAGTGAACATGGCTAGGATACGAACTAATTCTCATGAGCTTCAAAGTGAAACTGTGTGGTAGTCTACTCCCAAGAGGAAAGACACTTCCTTTTAGACTACTCACCTCTTACTTACATATCCTCTCAATTCACTAACATCTTCCACATTTCCAATCTTCTTGACTTATTAAGTCAACCCAACTATAACAATCTTGGAGCGCTTCTTTCTCTTCTTTTTTATTAAGAAACAAGATTTTGAGGAATCACAATTAGATTTTTTTTTTCTTTCTTAAGCTCCAATAGACCAAATTGGTCTTAGTGGATGTTAATCATCATCATCATCATTATAATAAATTATTATAATTTTATTATTATAATATTTTAAATATTTAGTGTTTTAATTAAATATATATATATTTACAAATTTATATCATTTTAAATATTATAATGATGATTGATTATATTTCCTTTTATTTGTATGGTATAAATATATGTTTTTATCATAGGAAGTATATTTTATTACTTAACTCACTCTGACGAGTTTGAATTTTATTACTTTGCATTGCATGAGTGTAATTATTATATATTTTAAATTTGTGTTATTATTATATATTTATAGAATTTTTAATATTTTATTTAAAAAAAATAGTTTGTAATTTTTTTTTAAAATTTATATTATATAAGTTTATTAAATCAATTAGCATATCTATTTTGGAATAGGTATTTCAAAATCACACTTATCTTCAATTGAGCTTTTTTCATGGGTTATTTTTGAATATTAATTCAATTATCAATAATGACTTTTATGGGATATTCTTGAATATTAATTCAATTATCGATAATTATTAAATGGGTTGTACATATTTAATCTCAATAAAATATTTTTGAAAATTACTGTTAGTATACACAAATCAAATGTTGAGACTTATTTCCAAAGTAGTTATGTATTTTTTTCCCTCTTAATTGAATTTATGAATAAGAAAAAAATCCATATAAATAAATCTCATATGAAGTGAGTTATGGTTATTTGGGCATCTGATATTAATAAGCCATGATATTGTAACAAACCATATTTATAAATTAAGAATATCCATGCGAATGTGGGGATACAATTCCATGTATAAGAGGGGTGGTAGGAGAATTGGGGTAATTTATGGCGTTGGGGGATTTGAGGATGAGTGGTCATCCTAAGAATAATTAGGAATTAAATTTTTCTTGGGGATTCGAAGAGCAGGAAAATATTTTGATGAGCCTGATGCTATTTATCAGGAAATATAATAAGTTGTGTAATTAAAAATTCAAGAGATCATCGATATTGGAGATTTTCTTTCTCATTCTATTTATAATTTTAAATAAAACACTCCCAAATGATCTCAAGATAGCTTATATCATCACACATATCCTCATTTTAGTTTGTATCAACCCCATAAATAAATTTTACCATGTCTCAAAGGTGAATAATTTGGTTGTACATGAAAAGGCTAATCATGGCTCTCCTCTCGCAAAAGAAGATCTATTTTTTCAAGGCCAGAACCAAAAGTTCCCTCTCCCCTAATGTATCATAATATTTATGCTAAGTGCATCTCTAATATCTCATTATTAGAGAGAAGGCTCCAAAAATATCTCCACAAGGTGTACATACACCCTGTTTTGCATGTGTCACCTTTTGGATCTTTTGACCTAATGCATACTTGAAAAATGCAAACCAGGGGTAGTGGAGGTTCCTACGAGTTAAATTTCATGCTCTGATCTATGATGAAAAAGAGAGAAATAGTAATTTTGAAAAAAAATGAATAACCTGTTCAGAGTTTTTTTTTTTATTAACCCAACATTTTAGACTTCAAAAGTGTTTCCATCATCAGGGGTGACTTCGCGACAAGTTGAAAATAGGGGAAAATCCTAGATAAACAAAGGAAGTGGGATGGTATGTTATGGCGAAGAAATTCCTTTATCATTTCATGCGCAATAAAGGTAACTAATAAATTTTAAGCCTATGAGTTGAAGCCCGGATATGAAAGCTTCGCCTTGAATCAAACTATGGATTATAAATTCACCAAATGTCATCCACCAATCTTCCATGCTACATGAAAGTGAACCCTCCAATTCATGGTATCTGTAAATATTTTGGTAGCCATCATTCTCAGGGTGTTCCTCCGCCCCTCATCCGCTTGAATTTTATTATCTTATCCCATTTGCCTCTTAAGACCCCCATGTCCTCCTTTTCTCCGAGACTATTAACTACTAGTATTGTTACATGTCAGTGTTTTTGAGATTTATTTTTCATCCTCTCTTCCCTTCGGTGGTTTTCTATGTCTCTCTCTGGGCTACCCGGTCAATTAGAAGCTCATTATAGTGGCTCTACTCTCTCTACTAGTCCCCCCTATATCTCTCCCAAGACAGTTAAGCTTAGAGTTGATATTGCCTATCTAAACTTTTTTTTGTTGTTTCCCATTTTGCATTGTGATGGAGAGACACTTTCGATGAGTACCTTCCGACCAACTACATTGCCAAGATAGTCTAGGATATTATAATGTGTCACCTCTTCTTATTTCATTGACCTTTCAACTACTTATCTAACAGTAATGACCCTAAGGAGGAACATAAATGACACCTTTATCAACATAGTCCACTAGGAAATCTTCACCAACATGGAAGGAATGGAATCCTACCAATCCTACATCTATAGCCTAAATATTGAAACGAAGGTAAACTATGAAGAAAAAATTTCCTCCAAGGATAATCAACCACATAAATAGATAACAACATCTTGATGAATGGTTAATTTCGTTTTCTATTTGATGATTTTTTTCTCTTCTATAAATGATAGAAGGAGATCAATAACATTAAATGTCTAGATATGATGTACTTAGAAAGTAGAGATTAAGTGAAGACATAAATAGTAGCACTGAAAAATAGCCTATCTAAACAATTTTTTCATTTACTACATCTGAGTTTTATGGTTATGACTTCTTTAATATAAAATTAACCTAGGTTCTTCTTAAAAACAAATTAATTTATCCATGAATAAGAAATTAGTTCCATGTTTTCTCAAACATATATACATTCAACTCATATATTAGTTCTTTTTATAATAAAATTAATAATAATAAATTTAATTTTATAATTTAGCTACATTTTATGATTTTTTAATTATAACAATGTGAGATGTATTATGAAATACTCGTTTTTGATGCTTATTTTAAATTTGTATTCTTATTATAAATCTTTAGTTGTCCATTTATATGATTGCACTAATAATAATTGTAGGAATAGGTTTTGAATTTATTTTATGATATATGTTTTGAATTTATTTCATTGTTATATAGTTTCCAATGGTCTAGAATTTTATTTGGAAAATTTTATAATTTATAATCTTTTTAAAATAATGTTTTAAAATAATGTTTTTTTTATTATATAAATTAAATTATATTTTTAACTTTTTTATTAAAAAAAAAAATCATTAATATTTTTTTTTTTTGGTATTTATAGGAATTTAGAGATTTGGGACGGTCTATAGGAGATACTTAGGAGATACTAGTGAGTGAGTTTGGTTGGTCTAGTACTGTAACAATAAAAAACGCAAAAAAAAAATAAAAAATCAGTACACTTGACTTTTATACTAAAGTAAAACCATACCATATTTCTTTGACTCACAACTAAGTCAATTTAACCAAGTTGTATATCTTATACAATATATTTCTTTTTAAAACAACACACTATTGATCTTAAATACCTTTATTATGTACCATTTTTAACCCATGTAAGAATAGAAATACGAATAGGTTACATAATATAAAAAAAAAACTAACTCATAACATATTGTTAGTTTCATTTTGGAATTTGGTGGATAATTCTGAGAGCTTCACATTTATTAATGATATTGAACTTCTCGTTTACAGTGAGATAATTAATGCTTATTACCAACGTGGTAACGCTAGATGGTTAACAGTAGTTGGAAACGTACTGGGTATTAACTATAATGATAGCTATCAGATATTTTCACTAGTTTTGTTGTCAATTTCCAAGTTCTCAGCTGCATCTCCATCGTGAGATTTTTGTTAGATCAACGGTTGGAAAAATTGGGCGGGAGGTGCATAGTAATGCCTGCCAACCCTAATTTCCTGGGATTTTTGTTCTACTCTCTCACTTCTATTCTTGTTTTACATTCTGAGGTTAACCTTAACTTTGTTTGGTAAATAATGGCGATGTCTTCGTTGCTATTTCCCGTTCTGAGTGAACGCCTTGTTTTATTTCTTTTGGGCTCTGTAACAAATTGGATAGAAGTGTCGGTGCTATCCACAGACATGTTTTGAACCATTTCCTTCCTTGGCCGCCGATGTATCTAGCTCCATACCGACTCTTGTTGTCATGATACAGGTAAAATTTCCTTTACAACCTTAACATTATACTAATTTCTTAGATGGAATTCCATTTCCTTCCATTTGTTGTTCTTCTTAATATTAACGTAAGTTTATGTTTAATCCTCATTCGGGTCCTCTTGTCAATTAAAAATAAGGTTCAGTGCAGCCGGTGAGGAACATTGAATCCGTTCTCCAGTTCAGGTTATGTTCCTATCCAAATCATGCATTTACTAGAACTATATTTTCTGTTATTATAAGATCATGTTTTTTTTGGTATTTTCAACTTGATTATTCTTACAACGATGCCTCTCTGGCTTTTATGTAGGAATACACGCACAGGTCAGCAATTCTAAACCATTACCCTGTTTTTATCTTTGCATTCAAAGCTCTAATTTAGCAGTTGCCTCATTCATGGATTATGACACAATCGCTTCTCTAGATACTTATGATTCCTCATTTTCATCTATGGGGTTTTTATTCTTCGGTGGCTTTTAACACTTATTAGGGAAAAGGTTCTCAATAAGGCATTCCTCTGGCCTATATGAAGCCTTAATTTTGCTTTTGGTTGAAGTCTACTATTAAGATGGAGTTGAGTCCCTTTACCTGGGGATTTTCTCGAACTTATAGCCGCTTCATTTTTTGTAATGGACAATATTTATTTATATGAATGAGTTACCAGAGAGTTCTCTTCTGGGGAACTCTCGTGGCTTGTACCTTCACTGTAATATATATATCAGAACTATTTCTCTTTGTGAGTTCTTGAAATATTTATATATTTATATATAGCGTTGTTTAAGCTTGACTACTCTCAGTTTATTTCTACTGGGAGTTGGAAGTTACTGTTGTAGTTCTCTTAATTTTCCGAGTTATACTTGCATCATTTAATTCTTTCCAAATTCACTTTCTTTCATCTCTTGCTTTGTTAGCAAAATGATTTCACATAAATATTCTGGTTATGCTCTTATTGTTATACACGTTTTAAGCACACAATTTTGCTACAATTTTGGAATTATAGCTTCTTATATTCAATTTACTTATAAATATATTCATCGTAGGTGGTGTCTGGACCACCCTAAATATCTGTCCTTGTATAGTTTAAGAAAAAAATCCGAGAGACAACTAGTTTTGGGTTGGGCTTCCACCTGAACCCTCAACTGACAGTCTACTTGTTCTTAGTTTTTTAATTTTTTTTGAAGATTCATTTACATGATAAAAAATGCAAGTTCTAGTTTACATTTTCCGTTGTCTTATATTTATATAAAGTTAGTAAAATTATTAGAATATGTAAAGATCGATGATTCTCGCAGCCTCTACTTATGGCATGAGTTGTAGTACTATATTTTCCTCTTCTTCTTCCTAGAAAACTTTTTTTGTTTTACCAGTCATAGGAGTATGCTTAAATCTAGTATTGCAGATTTAAATTTGGTTCTTTGCAGTTTTATTTTCTAGCGCCCAATCACAAATGAATAGGTTCCAGAAATAGCCATTCTTTTCATAACTAAGGTATTAAAAATAATTACAGAAAAAAAAAAACTCATATATGTAGAACCTACATGGTGCTCTCCAATACCTCTATTACTTAGAAAAAATCAAATGCAAAACTTCATTTATTTATTTACAGAACAAACGTATAAATATACATTAGATCTCTCACTGGCCAAAACCTGTAAATAACTCTTAGACAGGCTTTACCTGAGTCTATAACATAAAATACTGTAATTGCATCTACAAAAGAAATATTGTAATTACATATGTACTTATATGTATTTAAGCTAATTTTAGTTGTGGTCCTCCAAACCATCAAGAGAGGCGATTACGTCCTCCTTTCCCCCATGCTCCAAACTGAATGGTACGAGTTAACAATGGATTTCTTTTTGTTGTGACCCCAGGACACCTCGTCTAGTCAGTACCAGAAAACTTCAGGAAATTTCTAAGTGTTTTCCACTGGTTCTCTACCAGCTCAGGAAATCTTCACTCTTTCCTTCACCCGTCAACCGAACAATATTAACTGTCTTAGTATTTTTATTAACAAATAATAAAATTCACTAGTTAATCAATTAGTTAACAGTAAATGCAGCTGTCAAAACTCCCCCCCCCGGAAGTAACACTGTTATTGTTGTTTTACTCTAGCTCAATAAATAGCTCTCGATAAGCCTCGCGTATAAAACATTCATCCTCCCAAGTAGCCTCATCTGGGCTGAAGTGCTTCTAATGCACTTTGACCTGGGTGATAACTCGTTTTCGTAGCTAAATTTCTCTTCGGTCAAGTATGTGTTGCAGCTCGACTAGAAACTCATCGTCAGGCTCTACCTACGAACAATAAGGTGTCATGTCAAATTCCCGTAAATAAACCATATATCAAGTTAGGATTTTTAATTCTATCATACCTGTATACTTTTCCAATGTATTATGTGCTTTGGATCATGCGCATAACACTTAAACAGGGACACATGAAACACATTGTGTACTCGAATGTGACTAGGTAAGGCCAGCAGATAAGTAATAGGTCCTACTCTTTCCAAAATTTGGAAGGGTCCACAGAACCTGGGAGCCATCTTAGCACATGAGATCCACCTCAAGGTACTCCTCTTCGGTTTAACCCTTGCATACATGCGGTATCCTACCTCAAATTATTGATAAGACCTCTTTTTATTTGCATATATCTTCTGCCGATCTTGTGCAACCTTCAAATTTTGTCTTATCTTTCTTACCTCTAATTCAATTTCAGTAATCATCTCACGTCCCGACATTAATTTTGTTTCGGGACTGATCTAATTTATGGGCGTATGATATTGTCTCCCATACAAGGCCTCAAAAGGAATCATCTTCAAGGACTCCTGGTATCCATTTTTGTAAGAAAATTCAACCAAATGAAAATATTCCTCCCATTTGGTTGGTTGCTGAATCACATAAATACGCAACATGTATTCCAAAACATGGTTTACTCGCTCTATTTGACCGTCAGTCTAGGGATGATAAGCTGTGCTAAAGTTTATTTGAGTCCCCAGTCTGGTAAACAAGGTCTTCTATAATGCAAAAGTAAACTTAACATCCCGGTCTAAGATAATTGTCTTTGGAATTCCATGTACCCTGAAAATTTCCTTCATGAATATGTTGGCTATTTTTAGAGTCTTCTAAGTATACTGCACAGATATAAAATGTGCAGATTTACTCAATCTGTCCACTATGACCATGATGGAGTCATTTTGCCTTTTTTTTGGGGGTAAGCCTGTGATGAAGTCCAGGGATCTGACCTCCCATTTCCATTCAGGTATCGTTATGGGCTGCAACAATCCTGTGGGATGTCGATGCTCCACCTTCACCTGTTGACACTCCAAACATTTACTTAAATATTCAACAATGTTTTTTCGCATATCAGGCTAGAAATATAGGTTTCGAATTGCAGTCAACTTTTTTTGTTATCCTGGATGACCTGCATAATTGCTGTGATGTTACTCATTCATTATCAACTCCTTTAGGTCTATACGGTTTGGTACATACACCTTACCTCTAAAACTTTGCATCTGATCATCATTTATAGCATACTCAGAAGTACCTCCTTGCCTTTGGGTTTCTTCCATTTGTTGGCATAGGAATTGATATTATGGATCTTTTTGTGCTTCTTTAGAATTTTTTTTCAAGCTGATTGTAGTAAATCTCATAAACACAATGCACCTTTGTGCTCAAATCATCAAGCACCCGGTTCTCCTTACCCTTCACGTGCTGGATGTCCATATCAAACTCACTTAGGAAGGCATTCCATCTAGCATGTCTTGAGTTTAAATTTGGTTGCTTGAGGTAACTAGTCAAGCTGCTATGATCTGTCTTTAACACAAAAATTTTACCCAGCAAGTAGTGTCTCCATTGTCGGAGTGCATGTATTTCTATTGTTAATTCCACATCATGCGTTGAATACCTTTGTTCGTGATCCTTCAACTTTCTTGATTCATACGCCACCACTTTGCCTTCCTAAGATAGAACTTCCCCAACACCTTCTTTAATTTTATCTATAAACACTTCAAATTCTTTGTTTGGATCAGCTACCCTTAACATAGGTGCAGTAGTAAAAAGTTGTTTCAGCTTTTTAAAACTTTTCTGACATTCAGTAGTCCACTTGAAAACTTTTCCTTTCCTCTGCAAGGAAATAATATGTAAATAAATTCTGGAAAATCCTTCGATAAATCTTCGGTAGTACCCAACTAATCCCATAAAGGATCTAATTTCTGCCACGTTCTGGGGTACTTTCCATTCCATGATTGTTTTGATCTTCTCTGGATCAACAACAATTCCCTCTACTGAAATAACATGGCCTAAATACTGGATTTCTGTTTTGAAGTAATCACATTTGCTGAACTTAGCGTACAGCTGGTGTTTTCTTAGAATTTCTAACACAATCCTCAAATGCTCTTTATGCTCCTCCTAGTTTTTAGAATAGATCAAAATATCATCTATAAATATAAGTACAAATTATCATGGAAATGATGGAAGATTCCATGCACTAACCTCATAAAGGTTGCTAGTTCATTTGTTAACCCAAAGGGTAACACCACAAATTCATAGAGTCTGTACCTCATACAGAATGTTTACTTGCAAATGTATTCATCCTTGATTCGAATCTGGTGATATCCAGATCTTAAATCTACGTTGGAAAACACCGTGGCCCCTTTCACTTGATCAAACAAATCATCAATCCTTGGTAAAGGGTATTTGCTCTTAAATATTAACTTGTTGAGCTTCCTATAATCCATGCACATTCACATGGTTCCTTTTTTATTCTTCACGAACAATACTAGTGCTCCCCAAGGGGACATACTTGGACGAATGTAGCCCTTATCCAGCAATTCCTGTAACTGCATTTTCAACTCAGTTCATTCTGTCACACTCATTCTATAAGGAGCCCTTGATACAGGCGAAACTCCTGGAATTAACTCTATGGAGAATTCAATGTCTCTCCTTGGTGGTAATCCAAGAATATTTTCTAGAAATACATCTAGGAATTCTTGCACCACAAGTATATTTTCCATCATAGGCAATTTTTCCTTGGAATCTGCATACCCTACTTGAATAGCATATAAATGGCATCCCTTCCTTATACATTTATTCATTTGGGATACTGTAATTGGGCGTAACTCTAATGGATTCTTGATTCCTTAAATCTATTTACGTGTTCCATCATGCATCCTATAATAAATAATATTTTCCTTACAGTCTACTAAGGTCCAATGCTTTCCTAGCCAATCCATGCCCAACAAAACATCATAGGACCCTAATGGCAGAATGTTCAGATCTACTTGTAACTGCTGTACCAGCCATGAACTTTTAAATTACTGTTCTTTCAGTTTACACATTTCCATTATTGTGGGACTAACATAGCTTAGACTTGCACTTGGGTCTACCAAAATAGAAACAAATTGAGTTATTATTTTACCTTACAGCTCAATCATTGTTGGCTAATAATCTTCTTTTCGGTCGTCCAATGCCGCATTGATATGAGGGATGGTCCGCGCCATGTCGCTTACTGTAGAAGCTTCCTACAAGTTTGGAACCGTGTCATTTCTTGCTCGTTGTGGACAATTTTTGTAGTAGTGTGCTTCACCTCACCCCCACCACTGTAGAGGTGGCTTGGTCACCTGTCCTTGATCAAGCTTGCTGGATGCTTGTATAGAGTTTTCTTCTGCTGGCTATCTAGTTCTCTGGTGATTTCTACCAAACTGTTTGGTGTTAAAATTACGTGCAGGATTCTTAAAGTTACTGCTTTTGGCGCCTTTGAAATTTGAGTTAATTTTTTGTCCTTTCTTTGGTTGCAAATTTTTTCCAACCTCCCCTTTAGCCTTGGATTGCTGATAGCACATTTGTGATTTATGAATGGCTTCATCCATGGTTTAGGGGTTTACAAATTCTATTTTCTCCTTCACATGTGTTGGCAGGATGCTCAGAAATCTGTGCATCTTAGCCTTTTCCTCTTGAAGATAGGGAACATATCGTAACAAGGAGGTGAACTTGGTGATATATTCATCCATGGTCATATGTCCCAGCCTTAAGTCACGAAATTCTTTAGCTTTTTCGTCATAGAATCGTTCTGTTAAATACTTGTCCTTAAAGTATTGTTGAAATGATTACCACGTGACATTTTGTTCCTCAATGCAGGGAACATTCTTCATTTCCGCCCACCACAAGGTGGCCTTCTCTCTTAACTGATATATGGCCAATTTGGCCTTTAAGTTACTATTGTATTCATATATTTGAAAGTATTTATTCATCCTTATCAACCATTCTTCTGCCACCTCATTAGCTTCACCATCAAACATTGGTGGTTCTATTTTTCGAAACTCCCCCTCAAGTTCTACTCTTTGCTTTTTAACCATTTGCTGATCTGACACATTTCCAAATTCGGCTTTATTATAATTTTTTTTCTTGCTTCACTGGGATGGGCTTCCTTCCACTCTGTCAGTTGTTTTGAGTCTTGTTTTCTTCTCATATTCTTCTTGCATGCCTCTGTCAGTACTCGGATGTTCCACTTCTTGGTTTTGTTTGTCTGACAGGCTCTTTAATATATTTTCCTACTCTTGCAGTAATCATTCGTTATCTTTTCGAACACGCACCATTTCCTCCTGTACTTACTATACCGTATTCAACAGGAATATGGTTTGGTGCTGATGCTTTTCCAGTAGTCTACTAGTTTGTCGGTGTTGATCAACACTTAACTGAACCCACACTTCTGGGTTCATCACTGGTTGAGCTTGGGGTTCCTCGGTGTCTTGGGGTGGTTATGGCATTGTTCCCCTTATCATTATGTTTCCTGATACACTTCAAATGTCTCTCTATGTCTCTCTCTCTCTCTGTGCATGAGTAATACACACAACTTTATTGTTAGTCGACCCTTAGGGTCCCAACATATGAACGCTGCTCTGAGACCACTTGTAACAATAATAAATGCATAAAGATAAAAATAAAAATTACTACACTTCACTTTTATACTAAAGTAGAACCATACCATATTTCTTTGACTCACAACTAAGTCAATTTAACCAAGTTGTATATATTATACCATATATTTCTTTTTAAAACAACACATTACTGATCTTAAATACCTTTCCTATGTACTATGTAAGAATAGACATACGAATAGGTTACATGATATCAAAACAAAACTAACTCATAACATATTTTCAGTTTCATTTTGGAATTCGGTGGATAGTATGACATTTAACAGATTACTTCTCGTTTGATGAGATATGCGCTGTACCAGTATTTGATGCTAGATCTAGTTGAGTTAACGGTAGTTGGAAATGCATAGTATTGCCTTAACCCTAATTCACGTGTGTTCTCGTCACTTTTGGTCTTGTTCTACATTCTGAGGTTAATCTTAATTTCGTTTGGTAAATAATGGCGATGCCTTCGTTGCTATTGCCCGTTCTGAGTGAATGTATTGTTTTATTTCTTTTTGGCTCTGCAATGAATTAGATAGAAGTGCCAGTGTTATCCACAGATAGGTTTTGAACCATTTCCTTCCTTGGACGCTAATGTATCTAGCTCCACATTAACTCTTGTCGTCATGGTACAGGTAAAATTTCCTCTGCAACCTTAACATTATGCTCATTTCTTAGACGGAATTCCATTTCCTTCCATTTATTATTTTTCTTACTATTAATGTATTTTTATGTATAATCCTCATTCGAGTCCTCCTGTCAATTAAAAATATGGCTCAATGCGGCCGATGAGGAACAATGAATCAGTTCTCCAGTTTAGGTAATGTTCTTATCGAAATCCTGTATTTACGAGCACTGTATTTTCTGTTATTATAAGAACATGATTTTTTTGGTATTTTCAACTTGATTATTCTTACGAAGATGCCTCTCTGGCTTTTATACAGTAATGCACACACAGGTCGGAAATTCTAAACCATTAACCTGTCTCTATCTTGGCATTCAAGGTTCTAATTCATCAGTTTCCTCGTTCATGGATTATGACACAATCTCTTCTCCGGGTACTTATGATTCCTCATTTTGAGCTATGGGGTTTTTAATTCTCTGACAGCTTTTAACCCTTCTTAGGGGAAGGTCTTCAATAAGGCGTTCCCCTCGCCTATATGAAGCCTTAATTTTGTCTTTGGTAGAAATGTACTGTTAAGATGGAGTTTAGTCCGTTTACCTGGGAATTTTCTCGAACTTATGGCCGCTTCATTTTTTATAATGGAAAATCTTCATTTATATGAATGAGTTATCGGAGAGTTCTCTTATGAGGAACCCTCGTGTGCTTGTACCTTCACTATAATATATAGATCAGAACTATTTCTCTTTGTGAGTTCTTGGAATATTTATATATTTATATATAGCGTTGTTTATGCTCGGCTACTCTCAGTTTATTTCTATTGGGAGTTGGAAGTTATTGTTCCAGTTTTCTTGATTTTCAGAGTTATACTTGCATCATTTAATTCTTTCCAAATGTACTTTCTTTCATCTCTTGCTTTGTTAGCGAAATGATTTCACTTAAATCTTCTGGTTATGCTATTACTGTTATACACGTTTTAAGAACACAATTTTTCTGTAGTTTTGGAATTACAACTTCTTCTATTCAATTTACTTATAAAGAGATTCATCTTAGGCAGTGTCTGGACCACCCTAAATCTTTTTCCATGTATAGTTTAAGGAAAAAACATGAGAGACAACTAGTTTTGGGTTGGGCTTCCACCCGAACTGTCAACTAACAGTCTACACGTTCTTAGTTTTTTAATTTGTTTTGAAGATTATTTTACATGATAAAACATGCAACTTCCAGTTTACGGTTTCCATTCTCTTATATTTATATACAGATAGTACAGTTATTAGAATATTTAAATATTGATGATTCTCGCAGCCTCTACGTATGGCATGACTTGTAGTAATATCTTTTCATGTTTTCCTTCATGGAAAACTTTTTTTGTTTTATTAGTCATAGGAGTATGCTTAAATCTAGTATTCCAGATTTAAATTTGGTTCTTTGCAGTTTTCTTTTCTAACTGTCAGTCACAAATGAGTGGGTTCCAGGAATAGCCATTCTTTTCATAACTAAGGTATTAAAGATAATTACAGAAAAAAGTAAACTCATATAGGTATAACCTACATGGTGCTCTCCAATACCTCTATTAATTAGACAAAATCATATGAAAAACTTCATTTATTTATTTACAAAACAAACGTATAAATCTGCATTAAATTTCTCACTGGCCAAAACCTACAAATAACTCTTAGACATGATTTCCCTGAATCTATAACAGAAAATATTGTAATTGCATCTGCGAAAGAAATATTGTAATTGCATATGTACTTATCTGTATTTGATTTTATTTTAGCTGTAGACCTCCAAACCATCAAGAGAGGCGATTACGTCCTCCTTGCCCCCTGTGCTCCAAAATGAACGGTACGGGTTAACAGTGGATTTCTTTCTGTTGTGACCTCAAGACACCTGGTCCATTCAGTACCAGAAAACTTCAAGAAATTTCTGAGTGTTTTCCACTGGTTCTCTACCAGCTCCAGAAATCTTCACTCTTTCCTTCACCCATCAACCGAAATCCTTACTCCTCACTTGGACCAGTCCTTTATTCCCAGAGGAGCAGGTAACTGTTTCCAACAGTCCCCAACCTCTTTTCAGTTCTTGGAAAAAATTTACCATTATATTTTTACTTTTATTATCTAGTTATTTTCCATAACAACTTTATTATTATAATTAATAATATTAATTGTCTTATTATTTTTATTAACATATAATAAAAATCGGTTAACTAGTTAATCAACTAGTTAACAGTAAATGCAGTTGTCACAAGTACTTAGGAGATACTAGTTGGTCTAGTACTTAAGAGATAAGGGTCAAGTTTAACTACCACTATATCTTCTAGGTGCTTATATAAGTTTATCTTCTAGGTGCTTACATAAGTTTCTTTTTTAGGCATAGATAAATCAAGAGATTTATTAATGTTATACTAAATTATTTAAAAACTAACCATGTTATGAAGTAATATGTAAGCTATGAGATTCAAGGTTCAAATCCCCAATGTGTAAAGACAAAACAAAAAAAATTGAAAAAAATAAATTTTTTTACAAATTGTTGATGTTAATTAGATTTATTTTGAGTAGTAGAAAAAAATGATTAAAATCTTCTCCACAACTATTCAATTTCCATAATATCATAATCAACTTTGATATAATAACCTCAAAATATGTTAATAGTGATAAATCCGTAATTATTTATCATATATATATATATATATATATAGATAGATCTATAATAAATTAAAAAAACCTACTTAATACTCCTTAACATTTAATATAATTGTGAAATTTAATTTTTCAATTTTGATTTTTTTAAAATTTCTCTTTCTTTTACTCCATATAAAATTGGAACCTTAACTCTGGTTATTTATGTAATACTGGATGAGATATCAGTCCACCATTAAAGTGCCCCTTAGCTTAATCTTTTATTAACATTAAACTATATATCATAATTTCGTCCATGTCATACCCACTTAACTAAAATTATTCACTTCCATAAATGTACGCATAACTGGAATAAAGCATCATTTACTACCTTTCCAAAAATGTAAAAATAAATGTAATAAAATACCATTTACTACTTTCCTTACATAAATGTAAACATACACAACTGGAATAAAGCATCATTTACAACCTTTCAAAAAATGTAATCATAAATGTAATAAAATATTATTTACTACTTTCCCTTTTATAGTAGAGTTGAACATTTTATTAAGTGAATTGTGCCTTTAAAAGTGTGGGGTCCATAAACAAAATGATATATTGGCAACATCAATAATGAAAATTTATTATAAATAGAAAACTTGTCCGATTAAGAAAACCCTAGGAAGTTGGTGAGTATCGGGCTCTCGGAACCGACGGAGACAGGTTAAGCATAAATGTCCTCCGACATGATCATGGGAATCATAATAGTCGATTTATCTATCGCTTCTTTGATTTGCTGGGTTCGGTAGTCGGCTACGCGCAGTTCTTTGTTGTGGACAACTGGAGCTTTCGATAATAGAAAGGGGAGGTAGGTGCAGACACCAACAGCGTCCCCCATTACGAGAAAAGGCCTTTCCCGATCAATCAGTTCTTTAAATAGTTTCTCCATTTCACTTGGTCCGAGTGTTGACTAATGGAAATTACACCCTAAGGGCCAAACACAATTATAATCCACTATAGTATTAAAAGTGAAGACAGAATAGGTATAAAGTTGCAGTGGATGCATTGATTGGTTTGAGTATGGTAACAAAATCGATTACCGCGAGACCTTTTACAGCTGAGTTGACATATCTTTACTATTTGCTATATGATATAATAAAAATAGAAAAAAATCGAAAGTATTATATATGTACCAAATAAACAATGCAGAGTTTTATCGAATAAATCTCCCCATTTATAAAAATATCCTGTCACCCTGAAACTACCATTACTCAAGTACTCGCTTCTGACGCATCTTTTTTCTAAATTATTGAAGCATGCTTTTTTCGTTGGTCCCTATGTTACTAATTCGCAGACTGATTCCAAGTAAAGAGCGCATACTCGTTATGATTGGTTATAAAAGTCTAAAAAAGAGAAGAGTAAAAAGCGGTTAAAAGACACAGCTACCACTCATTTTCAGGATGATCAACTGCAAAACCTCAATAGTGGGTAAGTGAAACGCTCTGTCCATTGAATCTACAACTCCCTCCATATAATATATTATATTGTATTATATTAATATACAAAAATACAATGTAACAGATAATTTACAGTTATGAGAGTGATGAATATGTTTTAACCAATTGAATACACTTTAAAATACATATAACTAGTAGAAATCTTACAGCTAAAACAATTATAGTTATATTGTAAATGTGTATTTTAGTATTAACCATTTAAATTTACGACCTAGAACTCCCCACCCACCGTCATATTTTCTCATTCAATTGAATAATACAAATATTTAAAATACAGCACCACAGATCATGATAATTCAATTGAAGGATATAAAAGTTGAAATTAATGGAGAAAGATGGTTTCACTGATGTGTGTCTTAGTTTAGAATTAGTTTCTATTTTCTAGGAGATAGTTTTAATAGACGGAAATTGAATGTAATCTTATTTATTTCTAATTTTATGATCAATGGGAGAGAGTGACACTGCTTGGGAAGTCTCCAGGAGTATCTCGTCTCACCGATAAGATGCTAGTTTCAGATTGCAAGTTTCTTTCTAGTTTGACTTTCAATTTTTTATCTTGGTATTAGAGCTCTGTGTGAGTTGGGCCTCTCGTGAGTTGAGCCTTTGTGGCTGAGAGCCCTGCTGGCTGAGATCAGAGAGTGTAGGTGAAGCTACTACTAGAGGCTACAGATGACCGCAAGAGGAATTTTCGGTACAATTGAGAGGTACGATGGTACAAATTTTTTTTGTGTGACAGAGTGCTGATTTTTCTGAATAAACCTGATCAGAGCCCAGAAAAAAGAGGGGACACATTGTTTAGCACTTACAGTATACAAGGAAAGCATGTTGATGGGCGTGGATGGTCAGTTCTGATACTCGCGCTGATAACGGAAACTTATACAATTTTTTTTAGCGTGACGTGCAACAAGGTGAACTCATGTTAGTGTTTTTTACATGCTAAAGGTGGCCCGAGACTCGATGTACTTGTTGTAGGATCTAGAGTTAAATTTGTAGATCTATTGTTGCAAGATCTTGAGTTAGAGAAATAGATATATTGTTGGAGGATCTGAAGGTGCATTCGTAGATCGGTTGTTGGAGGATCTAGTGTTAGATCCATAGATTGATTGTTGAAGGATCTCCTGTTGGATTCAAAGATCACTTGCTAGATTACTGGATCTCTATTATGGACGAGTGGATTTGTTATTGGAGTCATGAATTTATTGATTAGACAAGCTAATGGTGGTACTCGTGAATTAAAACTAGGGCACTGTTGAAATTGTTTAGTCACAATGAATAATCACATTGTAAAGACATACCTTAATGAGAGCAATAAGATCGATGGGTCAAATTACACCAACTCAAAGCTCAAGTTACAGATATTGCTCGAGAGTTCTAGTGCATGGATAATTGCAAAAGGAGATGGAGCAAAGCCGACTGCAGTTGATGGTGCCACAACCGCATCTGTTCAAGATTGGGAAAAGAGTGAAAATGAAGCGAAGTTTTTTTTGAAGATATCGGATTAAAGACAACACAATCCCTCATATCCAAGATTGCGAAACCGCCAATGAACTTTCGCTGAAACTCAAAGATTTGTACGAAAATAAGAATACAAATTGTGTATTTTTTCTAAAGAATAATATTGTTTTTATTAGAATCAAAGAAAATGAATCCATTGTTGCCTTCATCTTATAGATTAAATAACTAAGAGACAAGTTAGGGGACATAGGGGATAAAGTATCAGCATTACCTTAAATGGAATGAAAAAGGACCATCAAATGTTCATTATAGGGCTTGCAACAAGGGGGAAAGCTCCCACCTTTGAAGATTTGGCAGGGATTTTGATGCAAGAAGAAGAAATACATAAGAATCTGAAGCCTCAGAATGCATATTTGGCATTGGTTGAAAAGAAAAAGTTATTCGAAGGGAAACCGGGAGGAGAAAATAAAAGTGGTGGTCCATCTCAGAAAAATACATTTCAAGATATGCCATCAGCTAAAAATGATTTAGGAATTAAGTGTTTTTACTATGACAGAATTGGTCATATTGCTAGAGACTGTTCTTACAAGAATAATGATGAAAACATACATAGATACAAGAGACATACAAGGAATTTTTTGGTGAATATTTGAAGCATGATTTGAAATTATTTGTGTATGATGTTGCTCTTTCTACTGAGACCAATAAGGCTAGAACTTAGTTTGTAGATTCTGGATAATCCACTCATATGACATGTAATAAAAAAGTGGTATGAAAAGTTTAAGGAGACTAACAATGGTGCTGAAATATACCTAGGAGATGACAGAGCATATCAGATTAAAGGGTATGGAGATATTCATGTGATATTTCCTAGTGGTAATATCAAACACATTTAGAATGTCATTTATGTGTTTGGCATTAAAAATAATTTTACCTGTGTCTCTGTGATTACAGATCATAATTTAAAGATATAATTTTTCAAAAGCTATTGTATTGTAAAGCATGCGTTGGATCATTAAAAGATAGTTGCAACATGAGTAAGAGTTGAAGGCCTGTATAATTTGAATGCTACAAGCATGCTACATCAAGCTTTAACTTGAACGAATATGACAACAGAGAACCCTTGATATCAAAGGTTTGGTAACATCAACCTTCAAGACTTATTATTGCTACAGAAACAAGGTATGGTTGATGGAATTCCTATTTTAATAAATGAACATATTGATTGTGCAGGTTGTGATGTTGGAAAAATACACATGGATGAATTTCCCTCTAGAATAAATAGGAGAAAGATGGATATACTTGAATTTGTGCATACTGATATTTGTGGACCTATGTATACAAGGTCCTTAGGTGGAGATTATTATTTCTTGTTATTTATTGATGACTACACAATGTATACTTGGGTATACTTTCTTAGAAGCAAAAGTGATGCTTTCAAGTACTCAAAATAATTTAGAATTATGGTCGAAAAGTAGACAGGGAAATTCATTAAAATATTCTTCTTAGTTAAAGGAGGATAATACAGACTTGGGAAATTCATAAAATACTACAAATATCATGGAATATAACAAAATTTTACGGTACCCCATAGTCCACAACAAAATTTTGTTGTAGAAAGAAATATGAAAAACTCTAGTAGAGTGTGCACGTAGCATGATGAAAGGTAACAACCTATGGAATGGTCTTTGGGTAAAAGGAATTCGTACTGCAATTTACTTAAAGAACAAAAGTCAAAATAGTTGTCTTGATCTCAAGACTCCATTTGAGGCTTTGTATGGTTTTAAACCTACAATCCATCACCTGAGAGTATTTGGTTCGAGTGATTTTGCACACGTTCCCAAAGAAGATAGGAAGAAATTGGATGTTAAAGTTGTAAAATGCATATTTGTAGGGTATTTTTCTTATCTCAAATCATATAAGGTGTTTAAATAATATGCTCAGAAGGTATTTTCGAGTAGAGATGTTATCTTCCATGAAAAGGTTAATGAAGGGGAAAAGGGTAGAAGTTATGAGGAGTGGCACATGCCTTTATTGATTGATGAAAACAACGATGAAGCTAAAGACAATCATTTACAATAGCAACAACAAAAATATGAATCTAGTGATATGGATAGATTCAACAGTCAAATTCCATTCAGAGCTGAGAAAGAAATCACACATGATAGATTTGAGGCAAGTCCATTACCAAGGCAATCAGGACGACATATTAACTTACCTACAAGGTACAAATATTATGCTCTTATGAATAAGATTTTAAATATTGTTGAACTGATGAATTATAATGAAGAAAATTAGTATGATGAATGGAGGTCACATGTGAAAGAAGAGTATGAGTCCATAATTAAAAATAAAACTAGGGAATTAGTTGAATAACCAAAAGGTAATGAGTCCATAGGTTTCGAATGGTTTTATAAACCTAAATTCAAAGCAAATGGTAGTGTAGACAAGTATAAAGCTAGGTTGATGGTGGAAGGGTACTCACGGAAAGAAGGGATTGATTATGATGAGCCTTTTCCTCCTGTAGCTATGTTAAACACTATTATGATGTTAATAGATCTAGCTACAAAGTACCATTGGAGCTTACACTAGCTAGATGTCAAATCTGCTTTTCTAAATGGAAAAATGAAGGAAGAGGTATATTTAACACAACCTGAAGGGTTCATTAAAAATGGGCGGGAACACTTGGTCTGAAAATTAAAAAAGACATTGTATGGGCTAAAACAAACTCCTAGATATTGGTATGAGGAAATAGACTCTTTATTCTTACAACATGGTTATAAGAGAAGTAAAAATAATCAAAATTTGTATACCACATTCTATTCAAAGGTGTATATTATGTTGACTTCCTTATATGTTGATGATTTAATTGTTACTCGAAATTATGATAAATTGGTTGAAGATATGAAAGTGCAGATGTCACAGGAATTTGAAATGAAAGACCTTGGATAATTGCATTATTGTTTGGGTCTTGAAGTCTAGAGGGATTATGGCCAGACTTTTGTTACTCAAGGAATGTATGTCAGGTAATTGTTGAAGAAATTCAAAATCGATCAGTGTAAAGCTGCTTCAATACCTATACAAGAAAATGTTCAATTTCAAAGTGATGATTTTTCTAAAGATGTGGATGCTACATTGTACACACAAATAGTTGGATTTTTTATTTATTTTACTACAACCGGACCTGGCTTAGCATATTTAGTCAGTTTTTTGAGTCAGTTTATGAAAAAACCTTTTAAAAATCATTGGGTGGCGGTAGAAGGTGTCCTAAGGTATATTCAAGGAACAATAAACTTTGGCATTATATATAATGATTATTTTGACGTTAAACGAAAATGTTATCCATATTTAGATTGGGCTTGAAATGTGGATGATATAGTATCTATAACTAGCTATTATTTTAATATTCGGTCCAGAGTCATTCGTTGGTGCAGTAAAAAACATACTATTGTATCTTTATCATCAATAGAAGCAGAGTATCAAGCTATATGCATAGCCACTTGTGAAGCAATTTGGTTGAGAATGCTTCTTCATGATGCATGAGAAGAAAAAAATGATTATACTGTGATTAAATGAGACAGTTAAAGTTCAATCAAGGTAGCTAATAATCTTGTTTTTCATAAAAAACACAAACCATATAGATACTCAATTTAATTTTGTTAGAAAAAAGGTTCAGTCCAAATAGATTTTTCTTGAATATTGTAACACCTGTGAAAATGTAGCTGATATCTTCACCAAGCCTCTTGGGAATATCAAATTTGATTTTTTTAGGGAGATATTACATGTGCAAGTGAATCCTTTCTCCATTAAAGGGGAGAGTTGAAATTGATGGAGAAAGTTTGTTTCATGATTTTTTTTGTGTCTTAGTTTAGACTTAGTTCCTATTTTATCATTAATGAGAGAAAACAGTACTCCTTGGGCAGTCTCTAGATGTAGCTAGTCTCACCTGTGAGCTACTAGTGCAAGTTAATTTCTATTTTGACTTTCCATTTTTTATCTACAAATATATAAAATGCAACATAAAATAGTAGTTAGTTTACAAGTAAAACCACTCTAGCTATATTGTACAACTGTATTTTAGTGTTAACGTAAAAAACTCCCCCACACACCATCATATTATGCCATTCATTTGAATGATAGTTTACAACTAAAACAGTTATAGTTATATTGTACATGCGTATTCTAGTATTAACATTTTTTATTTACTGTAAATAACTCCCCCAACACACCATCATATTATCTCATTCATTTTAATGATAGTTTACAACTAAACCAATTATAGTTATATTGTACATGTGTATTCTAGCATTAACCATTTAAATTTACAGTCACTAACTCTCTCGCGGCACACACCATCATATTATCTCATTCAAATCCATTTGAATGGTGAAATTAGAAATAAATATGTAAATATATACATATTGCAATTAATGGTTAGAAATAAATAATATACAATGTGAAATATATGGTTCAACTCATCAAAGGATCATCATCATAAGTTTTCATTATTGTGAAGTAAGAGGTTGTGATTGTTTCTAGATAGTGGTGTCAGTAACTAATTGTCATCACTAGTATTTATACTAATCTAGATTCATTTTAATTCTAGCACGGATCAAATCTCTCAAGGTGAAAATCTCTCTTTTTAATGCAAAATTTGAGGAAAAGTTTTCACCTTGCTCGACACTCTCTTGACACTTGATAGACTAGAGTTAATATAAATCTATGCTTGTTTATAATATCTATACATTGTGACCTTTATATATTATATATTTTTATTAACTTTTATTTATCTTTCGCACGATTATAAAATTAAATAAAATGCCCTCTAATACTAAGTCTATCATATTTCTTTTCAATTTATCATTTTTTGAATTATAAATTATAGTATGTGAATGTTACATATGAGAATATTTTATTCTTATTCTTCTATTTTATTTTAATAAAATATATTATAAATTCACGTAATAATAATTTTTTTTTTATAAATTATTATGACAACATTTTAAAGTAAAATAATGTGATAAAGTGTTTATACATATTAGATTTTAAGAGCCCTAGTAATATCCAAAACGCTATTTGAAAACACTATTAACCTAAACCAAATATTATTATAAAATCTTGTTTTCATTAATAATTAAAAAAAAAAATGGACCTTTGCATTGTATATTTAAATTTAAAATTTTTTTATAGGTTACATTGTAGCCAAGAGAACTGAGCCAATTAGAAAAATATTTAAAAATATAGCAATACTTAACCTTAAACATTGTTCACATTGTTCACGTATTGGTAACATTCTTCATATATTGGTAACACTATAGAATTAAGTGTTATCTCCTTGAATGCAAACATAGTAACCATTGATTAAAGCTTCATTAGGAGAGTAGATGCATACTCCAAAAAAATTAAATATCCATGATGATTTGTTGAAGTAGATGTGTTTTATTTTTTAATAAAGTGAAAAAACATACATAAATTAAGAAACTTAAAAAAAAACTTTCCACAAACATGCATCAAAATAAAGCCTAAATACTATTCCAAATATAAAAAAGAATGACAAGCATGATGAGAAAGTAAAATAATGTGGTAAAGAGTTTATATTTAAATTTAAATGTCTTTATTAATATATACAAAAATCTCTCAAAACATTAATAACATAAAAAAACAATATTATAAAATATTATTTATATTGATAATTAAAAAAAGAAATTTCTGGCTCTTGAATTTTTTATATACACCTTTACATATTTATTTTAGGTTAATTTATTCACATATTGATATATTAGTCACACTATAAAATTATTAGTTACCACTTTAAATACAAACATAGTAATCATTAATTCAAAATATGATTATGACATAATTAGTTCTAAATATGATTATGATCCTAGATGTGTGATCCAAAAAATTAAATAGCAATTACTAATGATAAAATGCTACTATATTATTTTTGGACAAAGTATAACAACACACAAACTAAAACAAAAAACCCATTCTTGAAATATGCCAACCCTAAATCTTATTCCAAAAGTATTCAAAATCTAGGTCAAGAAAATTAAAAGAGAACAACAAATATGTTGAAAAAATAAAATAATGTGATAAAAAGTCTATATTTTATATTTTAATGCCTTTATTAATATCTATAAAACTATTTTAAAACATTGATAATCTAAACAAAAAAAATATTATAAAATATTATCTACATTAATAATTAGAAATAAAATTATCACTCTTGATTTTTTTTTATATTTACATTTATAATTTTTGTGTAGGTTATAGTGTAGCAAAAACTTAGTAAATTATAAAAGAATATTAAAATATTAAAATGTTTAATCGTAAATTTTCTTCAACGTATTGGTATCATTTCATATATAGTGAATATTATAGAATTAATACTTATCACTTTGAATGCAAAGTTAGTAATAATTGATTCAAAATCTAATTATGAGGCTAAATGAATAGTCCAAAAAAAATTAAGGAGCCATTACTTATGATTCATTGTTGAAGTTGATTTTTTTGGGTAAAGTGGAACAATATACATGCAAACCTAAAAAATCATTCCACAAATATGCCCAAATATTCAAGAGAATAAGTTTTAAAAAGAGTAAAACCATGGTTAATAGAAAGAAGGTTGATTTCTATGCAATCATTTCCTAGCCACTACATGAAAGCTCTCCATTTTTCATATCAAAGATATGGGATAAAAAATTCAAAAGGAGAGTAAAAAATTGGTGAATAAAAAAATCTTCAAGTGTTATGCAATCATTTCCTCTCAATGACCTACAAATTATCCATCCTATGTATCCTTGTATCATTCAAGATTGAATGTCCATATTACTTGGAATTTATTAATGATTTAAATATAATTTATAGTGCTTTAACCTTAATTTATAGGTATAAATTATATATTTTAATAAACAATTTATATATTGAATGAGATTAACCATAGTCGTAAATTATGTTATATTAATAAATATATTCTCTTGTGATTTGAACGTAATTTATGGTGCTTTAACCCTAGCCATTAGATACAAATCATATTAAAAAAATGTTATGTATATTAAAGTATATTATATTTATGTTTAAATTATAAAATAATATATTAAGAAATATATTATTATGGCCAAGTCAGTGCTTTAAATCAATTTAATACTTTCTTAACCTTAGCCTGTGTTGTAAATTATATATTATAATAAAATTTATTTATGTTAAACTAAATATTGACATACGTATGGTACGTCTACACATCTCCCCCATACTAGTCTACGCAAAAAAATGGTGATGGGAAGAAATAGTGGGATCATCAGATCCCCATCATCTAAAATAATTATTGTTCATAAGAAATAGGGATTTTCACTAATTTTCATCATTATTGTTTACATGAAATTGTGATTTTTGTCAGTAGACAAAATAAAACTTATTAGTGACTCTCCCTAATCATCCCCATATCTGTAACGTTCACAACCATGCCATTTGATGACACCAGTCACACCAACTTCAACATCTTCCAACGCAACAGAGAAACATGGGCACAATTTACATACAAAAGAATAATACAAGAAATAATACAAAAAATATATGTAATTTCATAACGAAATACATGGCGACACAATCCATGATACATGCACATGAAATATTTTGAGCACTTATCTATAAAAAAATTCTATTTGGTTGTGAGACTCGAGCATTCCTCCAAACCATTGATTGTGTTTCTCCTATTCTCTCAGTAGCCCATAAACCCTGAACTAAGGCTACGAATCTACTTAATGTGTGCTTCTCAATCTAGGTACATGCCTCATAGAAAATGTGGAAGTGCCAAGGTACGAAACCTAGAAACCTCCAACCAACAAGTTCACATCCCCCATTTTTCCTTCTCTTGGATACTGAGGAATGTTCCAGAGTCCATGGCTAGAGGAGTTTTGCTACCCTCAGGGTTCTTCCCGATACTCTTCCAGGCCTTCACACAATCAAGGTACCAATTCTGGCAACCTCCAACTAGCAGGTTCACATTCCATATCAATACCTTAGTTAGTGAGGGATGTTGCATAGTCCTCTAGCTCCAAGAATTCAATTTTACTCATAATTGTTCTAGGTACCCTTACATTATTTCATCCATTGACTCTCGTTCCTTTTTTTATTCACCCTTAGTTAATAGGGGTGCAACTTTTTATATAATTCATGTCCCATTTTTATATATATTATGATATGATAATATAATTTTATATCATGATATATTTTTCTTTTATTTTGGACTCTCACTCCCAATACTCTTTTGTCACTTAGTCCATAGTAAAATGATATTTCAAGTCGTTGCCATGTCAAGTAGGATCATTTCCCTAATCATCATATACACTCACTAGTTTGATTTCCAGTGCCACTCTAGCCATTCCATATTCACAGACACTCCATCTAACATGACCACAATCATAGTTGTGGAAAAATTGAGTGAAATAATTAGCACCTACAACCTTTAAATTTAAGTATAATCTTATCATTAACACAAATAATACAATAAATTTTAAATTCTCCCCTTTTTGTTAACTTATAAGTGTTCTACAACCCAAAACCACAAGTTGTGAGAATATTTGGAATTGTAATTTCTAGTTGAGTGATAAAGTCATCTACATCCTACTTGACTATTTAAGTGTATGTTGTTGACAACCCATCATATCCTTGGAATATCTACTAGAAAGATCATTCATTTATATTTTCCACTTCCATTGAATAATTCAAATGGCCACCTTGAGTTATGTCATGATAAGTCCAAAGTGAAGTCGAATTCTAAATCATAATTAATATCAATCATCAGATATTTTTTGTGGAATTCCCAAGTATTAACTAAGAAAATTTAGATTTGAAACCTAATTTCCACGATTGATCTAAAACTCAGAACATGTTCAAGAACTATATCCATTTTCCCTATGTTCAACAAACTTTAAGGATTAAAACTCCTCAATGAAACTACAACTAGGTATCTTTCTTACTTGATATCTCATTTTTTCTCTTTGTTTTTGCACCCTTTTCATGTGAGTCAACCTACAACATGCTACATATATGTTTGATGATAGCACATAAGTTGTAACATCTAGGGTGAAAATTGGAGAAGTTACTCTTCCATTTTCTCTCCCCTATTTGATTTGTAATGAATTCTATATGAAACAAACAAAGATGCCCATACTTAGAATAAAGTTATATAGGCATTAAGTTGATAAAATTGCATGATTCCTTGACACAACTATGCATTGCAGACCCGACTGTTAATGTGTTCCATGATATTTATTCTAATAAACAAAAACATAAGAATATGTTGGTTGTAATATAGAATATAAAAAATTCATTGATGCACATTACTAAAAGATACATTGGCTATCCTTTGGGTAGGAACAATCATTGTTACAATGTAGTATTTTTGTGGTAACTGGTACATTTGAGACTTCATTTGATTTAGAACATATCCACTATCTAGATCATAAGAAAAAATATAATTTTAATACCTTCACATTTTCCATAACCAGAGTGATCCAAAAGGTCAATTTTGTTTTCTCCCTAGTAGTGTAATATAATTTGGTTGAGCATATGCACATATTATTGTATTCTAGATATTCCCATCTAGTGAAAGATTGAAGAAAAGAGGTTATATAGTACACCTTTAGCACATATTATTTCATAGGAGATAACCAATGAAGAATATTGTGCAAGTTTTAAAAAACTTATACGTTCATTCTATTTATGAGATGGAACATGCAAAACAAAGACACACATATATTTATGGTATATATTTATATAATGCTTGAGTCTCTTCGTAGAAATTATTGCGCTATTACTTTATGAAGATTCATAAGGAAGGATGATCGAATGTGATCTTTTTCTGCTAATTTATACTTATTTACTAAATCTTCTTCACATAATGATTGTAATTATTGTACTGTCATTCACCACTCTGCATCGTCATAGCACAAACGTATTCTACTCAGTTCCATATCTATCAATAAGATAGATACTATAAATTTTGTGAGAACCTAGCATAATAACTCTAACACCTTTTCAATTGAATTGGTCCCATGATTTCTTTCAAATATATTGTTTATTCCATCCTTCTCAAAAAATAATCCATTTTATTCCTCGTAAAATGATAATGATGATAAGTAGAAAATAATGAAAATAAAAGTCAAAGTGAATACTTGACCATGTAGGCATATGTCCAAATTACATCTGTCATCCAAATGCCAAAAATCACTGTTGAATTTCCAATTTTCATGACAAGGAACAATGCTAGACAAAATATTGCACTCCATTACAAAATAGTATGAGACTTTTATAGAAAAGGGAAGCTTCTCCTTTTACTGAATCTGTTAAGAAATGGTACTGATGGTTATTATAAGGTTCATGGAGGCTATAAAATTACCATTATAAGTCCTTGACAGGAAAAATTAAATTATTTCAATGCCGGGTACTATGAAATTGAATAAGTAGACTCCATAAATTGACTTAAACCATCACTCTAAATCAAAAAAGAAAATGCTTCCTATGTAGGTTATCAAATATCAAGCCACTTCCTTGAATAGTGACTGAACTTGAACATATTATAATGCAAACTCTACAATTTTTATAGAATTTTGGTATATTTCTTGGGGGTATTAACAATTCATTAAGTTATTAACATTGAAATTGAAAACCTTTAGAAATTCAAGTCTTATGAATTTACAAAATTATAAACTCCATTAAAAACGTAGAAAAAAAGTGCAGCTTAAATGAAAATGATGGTGACTGAGGATAAAGAATAGTTTATTTACTAATATTTAAGGCATAGAGAGGAAAGTTTTTAGGGGATATTCAAAACATAATGAATTACAATAGTCATAGAATTATAACCCAACAAGCAAAAACTTTACTCTTGAGTCTTGATATGAACTTTAGACAACCTCCTAAATAAACTCCATGATGGAAAATTGATTTTATTAAAAATTAAAGCATATATTTATACAAATGTAAAGTAGGTATGAGACAATTCTATCTCAAAAACTTATTAACAGAAAAGAAAAACTACCAACTAACTAATATTGTAAAAATAATCCCTAAGGATTATTTCAAATTCCCCCTTTAATCCGAAGGGACATATGACATGCCAAGTAACATTATGAATTTTTAATACTTTTCACGTCCTAATGCTTTAGTAAATATATTCGAGTTCTTCTTTGAAGTAGGGAATTGTGTCAAATGAATAACTTTGGCCTCTACATAATGTCAAATCAAGTGATATTTGGTGTTGATATGTTTTCTTTGATCATGAAGTTTAGTATTCTTGGAAAATTGAGTTTCAAAGGAGTTGTCAATGAATAGAGGAGTTAAGGTATTTTGTTTCTCCTGCAAATCGTCAAGTCTTTTGCTTATCCAAATTATTTCTTTTGTAGCTTGAATTGCTGCAACATATTCAATGTTACTGGTAGAATGAGGAGGAACATATTTCTTTCATGATCTCCAAGTCATGGTTGCTGATTGAAGATTCATAAAATAGCTAGAAGTAGACACCTTATGCTCTTTATCTCCATCAAAATGAAAATGTGAATAACCAGTGTGGTGGAAATCTAAAACTTTCGAATATTTGATGCCATATGAATCAATGCCTTTTAAATATTTGAGCATTTATTTTTCTGCGATCTAATGAACTTCAGAAGGATGATACATAAACCTAGAAAGTATTCCTACCACAAAAGCTATGTTAGGATAGGTAATAGTAAGAAAATTTAAACTTCCAACAAGTTGCTTATAACTTTTTGGATCTTCAAATGCACTTCCTTCATTTGAAGGGAACTTTAAGTTCTATTCCATTGGGGAGTATAAATGGAATTACAGTCTTGCATTAAAAACTTACTCAATAATTATACACTTTATTTTTTCTTATAAATAAACATATGTTCATGTTTTTTATCAATCTCAATTCCTAAATACTAATGAGCTAAACACAAATTTGTCATATAAGAAATATATTATAGCTTTGTTTTAACAAATGCTATATAATCATAATTATTCTACAAGATCATAAAATCATTAACATATAAAACTAGATATACAATTGATCTTCCAACTTTCTTGACAAAAATAGTTACATCATCTAGGTCGAAAAGTTTATACTTTTATTTGAGAAGATTTTAAATTAAATTTTCATACCATGCACACGATGCTTGTTTCAAAAAATATAAAGCTTTCACCAATTTACATACATTTTTTTCTTTTCCTTTAATGGAAAAAATCCTCTAGCTAAAACATATAGATACTCTCCTTCAAATCTCCATTCAAAAAGGTTGTTTTACATTCATATGATGTATTTTTTATCCTTTTGCACTGCAAGAGAAAAAAAGGTTCCAATAGTGTCACATTTTGTTCTAGGATCAAATTTTTATGTATAATCAACACCTTCTTTCTTGCATACCCATTTTCTACATGTATACCTTTATACTTGTCAAGTGAACCATATGCCTTATACTCAATTTTATAAACCCATTTTTGACCAATAGGTTTGATGCCAACAGGAATATTTTCCAACCTCCAAATGCAATTTTTAATCAGAGAACCATATTCTATTTTCATTTCATATTTCCATTCATCACAAATAGAAGCTTCTTCAAAGGTAGAAGGTTCATTAACAACAAAAAAATTAAATTCACAATCATGAGAAATGTTACTTGAACTAGTATTTCCATCATTTCCTTTATTTTTTTTAGAAGAACGCCTTGTACAAAAGTCCCCATAATTTCTTGTAAATATCCTAATACGTGTTGATATTCGTAGTGATTGTTGTGGTGGCTTCTCATCTTCAAAAATGGGCTCCACAATAGGCTCTTCAAGATATATATGTCTGATCGTGCGGAAAAATTACTATCATCCAATTTTTCTTCATTCTCTATTGAAGATGGAAAATTTGTTGCAGTGAAATCCAAATACTAATATAGAATAGGAATCCCCCCTTCAATATGTGAAAGATCATTATTCGATTGATAATAATTGTTTTTTGAAAATAATTTATCCTAAAGATTCAGTTTTATATCCAAAACGATATAATATTTATCACATTTAAGAAAAAATACATCTTCTTAGAGTTTCTTGTTCTCCTCATCATAAAACTTGTAATATTTAGAAGAGGGAAAATATCCCACGAAAATAATTTTTTGACTCCTCGAACCCAATTTGTTGCATTGCTATTTAGGAATCAATGCATATCATAGAGAACGAGAAAATCTAAAATGTTGAACAACAAGAAGTTGATTTTACCACATTTGATAAGGAGACTTATTATTGATGAAAAAATAAGGAGAATGATTGGGAATATAGGATTCATAAAGTACTACTTTCCCCAAAACATCAACTTAAAATTCTTAAAAAAATCATTGATCTCAGAATATTTAGCAAAGTTCTATTCATACATTTAGAAACACCATGTTGTTGTAGATTAAATGGAATTATAGTTTGATGTTTGATTCCGTTGTCCTACAAATAATTTTAAAAATCATGAGATGTGTATTCATTTCTTAGATCGTAGATTGTCAATGTTAAGCTGAGTTTCATTTTCAATTGATAAATGAAAATATTAAAAATTTGAAAAACTTGTGACTTCTCTTTCAACAGATAAAACCAACACATCCTCGAGTATTCATGAAGAAAATTCTACATATATTTATTACCATTGGAAAATGGAACACGAATAGGCCCACAAAAATCAGGATGTATGATGCCTAACTTCTTGGAATCTCTAGAAGTATAGTTATGAGAAGTCTTCTTAGATTCCCTATCTAGAATGCAAGTATCACATGGAGGAATATTTATTGGAATTATAGGAAGCCATTTAATGCCTTGATATCTCATAATATTAATCCTATCATAATTTATATGACCAAAATGAGCATGCCACAAAAAAGTGGAAGAAAAATTATCAGTTTGTTGAGTTAAATGACCAGAATTGAATGCAGAACATGAAGTTCCTTTGATTTTCAAGATTTTATCTTCTTAAACACTAGTCATAATAATCATAATACCATATTCTCTATGGACTTAAACTATAACATAAAATATATGTATAGAATTCCCTTGCTGCCTATTATGTATGAGATGCTCGAGTTTATTTCAAATTGAGGAATGTCAAGAGCATCTTGTAAAATAAAATCAACAAGTCCTGATATTTTCAGTCAAATAGATCCAATTCCCAAAGGATTTTCATGTGATTTATCATAATAATAAACTAATCCATCAATATTTTCACTAAAACATTATCTCTTCTCATCAATATATTGCCAAGGAGTGTGACAATTTGGGGCAGTGTGACCAAGTTTACCACACCTATAACATTTAACATCTTTTTATCATTATGAAAATGTTTGTATTTCCTACCACCTTGATTATGACCCCCTTGTCTATCATTTTGATTATAACCCCCTACCTCTAAATTGTTTCTTACCACGACTTCTGCTACTTTTTTCACCTGTAATAGACTATCCATGATAATTTTTTTCTTTTTGTGCAAGGCATAAAGGCTTAACATTAGGAGGTGACTCTTTCTTCCCAATGTCCTTTTCTTTCTCAATAATTTTTCCTACAAGTATATCAAAAATCATTTCTTTCATTTGTTCACTAGCTTGAAGAGATTCCAAGTAATGTGAATAGGAAGGGTATATGGATTTAATGAATGGAGTAAGTTTTAAATTAACTTTAACACCAGTGGAATCAATATGATGATAAATAACTTTAATTTACAAAGCCAACCACTTGTGATCATTATATTTTAATTTCAAATTAAACAACTTCATCAATAATTGTATGATTTATAGCTTCGAATGGGAGTTATAAAGATATTTCTATTTATTTTAAGCTTCAAATGTTGTGGTGCTAGAAATAATGTGTTAACTTAACTCTTATATTATTGATGTAGAAACCAATGTGCATTCCTTTTTATTCTTATTCCACCAAATTGCAAGTTTTTTTAATATTTAAGTTTTTCTAGTTCATTTTCATCCTTTCCTTCACAAATACCTTCCCACAAGTCATTAGAAATAGGAGTTTTATTTATTTTCTATAACCATTCTCGGTAATTTTCGTTTCGATTGCGAAAAACACCCAATATGGTGATAAAAAAATTCATGTTTGTAATAATATTTGGAGGCTAACCACTAAAGAGAATAAAACCATAGAAGTTCAAAATTTTACTTCATCTAGATAATTAAACTACATTACAACCAATATGGTTCTTTCAAAAAATATTCTTCAGACTTAGAATATAAATATATTGATATAAAATTCATCAAACATTCAAAATTCAGATAAATCGAATTATAACATCAAACACACTGTTGTAAAATTTTAAACTAGAAAGAAGATCTGTTTGCTAGAATATTAACTTACTGCATCACAATCACTCATGGGAACACCATCTCTAGTGCTAATCATGAGCAACGCATTCCTTACTTTAAAGTGTGGTGACAATCAGCCAACAAATATCACAACCCCTCTTTCACCACATTTCCGGTATATTGGAGATTTTCTGAAATCAAAGGAGCTCACAACGATGATTTTGGTGACTTAAAAGATATGACATTGTGTCAGAATACATGCTAATATAATTAGTCATGTAATCATGTAGCGAATTTATTTTTAGTTTCGGTAATCTGTTGCGACACAGAAGTCACAATTTCAATGTATTCAAAATTTCAAATTATTTCACTATTCATTATTTTCCATATTCAATCATCTCTCTTAGCAAATAAGACTTTAGAGATAGAAAAAAAACTGACAATTCCTTGTTGTTTGTCTACAAACTCACAAGTCAACAAAATGAAAATTGGTTAAATGCCTCCTCACAATGGAAACGTTCACATTTTTACAAAAAATAACCAAGAAAAAATGGAGGAAGCTTCTAAATGCAACCAAACCAACCCAACCAACCATTAAAACCATGGAGTTTAAAATATCACCGGTGCTTTGGTACCACTGTAGATATATCTCTACAAATGTAAAGTACGTACGAGACAATTCTTCTTTGGTAATTTATTAACACTAAAGAATAAATATAAACTAAATAATATTGTACACAACAATATTGAAGGATTACTTAACATGAGGTTATTTTTTTTTCTTTCAGAAATTTTAACCTATAAAAATCTTCCATTTTTGGCCATATTTACTCTTGCATGAATCATATGCGAAGTAGATGAGATGATATTTCAAATCTTGAAGAGTTTATACTATAAATGATGAGATAAAATTAAAGTGAGCATTATTCCTTTTCACAGGTGTCCATAAAATGATATGAACTAAAATATCAAATAAGCTTCCCTGATTATGAGAGTAACTACTAGTAGTAACAAACTTCATAACCTCTATTTATTTCCCATTGTCTTATTCCTTGAGAAAAATATTGCATATTGTTTAAGTTCTATGGTAAAATACATCCAAATATACTTTTATTCACTTTACATGAGATCTCAATACCGTTTTATGTACACAATAGCCACATACTAAGGAAAGCGACCAAGAAGTTGCTCTAAAAAGGAAAATTTAATGTTTCACGGAAGCCATAACGAATAATGTTTTTAAGTATTAAGCCTTTTGTTTATGTGGAATATGAACCATACCCATTTGAAGATCAAAAATAGATTGTGAAGTGACAAATTTCATTCTGAGCATGTATTTATGTTTCCAAATTTTAAGGTATGCCTTTTTTTCCAAGTATCTACCTAACCTCTATAAATAGAACTGATACATAATCATGCAAATATATTTAATCCTATTGTTCTTTTAGATATACCATGTATGATGGAACACCATGTTAGGATTGAATTATGAAAACCATTTGTTAATTCACTAGCTCATATGAAGAGTTCATGTCTCCCTATCAATATTGCAACACCTTCTATGTGGCTTAATCAAAGGAAAAACTACTATTTTTCTATGATTAATATTTCTCACAAAAACATATAGGTATCAAAATGTATATTCACCAAACAAAGACTAGTATGTTTCATACAGTCGTAAACAATCGAATAATTTTTACAATTTTTAACTTACATATATTGAAATATCATTTAAAAAAAGACTAACAAGTCTCGTATCGGCCTCATATAATACATATTTATCTATATTCAAGTATAAGTAGTACAATTATTTTGTATGAAATATTTCTCTAATACCCCGAGTTACTATAAATAATTCTCATTTATTGTCATTTACTTTTATTATATGAGACATTTGTAACTAAAGGTTTAAAGGAAAATCCTAGTGGAACCTAAATATTTAAAGACATTTATTTTTTTAATGAAGGATTGTGATGAGTCTTGGAAACTATTAGAGACCCTAAACAAATTAATTTAACTTCCATACACTTGTGGAAATGATCATTCTCTAATTACCTAGAGATAAAAAATATCTCTATGGGAATACCAGGGGGTTGGAAAAAAAAGGAAATAAGTTGAAGAAACCTCGAGAGAAAAAAATGGCCAATGTGTGGGGAAGGTGTGGTAGGACATTGCCTCAAGAGTAATTTTTGAGCTAGGACTGATCTAGTTGAACACTCCAACATAGGAAAAATTGTGCAAGTTCTAGGGTGGATTGTGGGGGTCTTGATGCCTCTAAATCTAACTTCGTAAGTAAGAGTCGAATTAAATCTTATGGAAGTTTAGAAGACTAGGGGGGAGAATTATATGTAATTTTAATTTTTTCACAATGTTGGATCTTCCGGATTATATATTTCAAAATAAAATTGGAGGGCGGGTCTCAGGAGATTCACCAATCTGACTTTGTTGAATATAGAACCAGCAATGGAATCACGATTTTGCCAAATTACGCACACATTTTATAACTGTGACGTGGGGAAGGAAAAGGTGGTATAGGGTCGACAAGCTGCCATAAATGAACGGATTTTTACACTTCATGGTTGGTACAGGTGTGCGCTTATGTATCGCACGTGGAGAATGTGTTGCTTGGCTAGATCGAGAGGACATTTGCTTGATGTCTTGTGGTTTTTCTCCGAACGACTTGTTTAGTGGCAAAACGAATCCAAAAGAGTTGCGAAGGAGACAAAAAACTTGGGCGGAGAATTTGTCGTGCGTTCGGATAAAGCGATTCCATGGGACGGTGACCAAGGTGCGTTTGAGAAGCGGTCGAGAGAAGATGGAGGGAGTTCGACTGGAAATAGGTGGGCGTTCATTAGAGCACGAAGTGTTAGAGGAGCAAAGGCCGCGATTTGTAGAAACTGGTGCAATCCCGGGGGAATTGGGGTGGAGCGAAGAGCTACTGTCGATGATTGGGGTCCAACGCCTTTACAGACCGGAAACCGGCCGGTTTGGAATTTCACGAGAGAGTCTTTGAGTAAAGTATTTCGGATTCCACTATCGAAGAGCTGTGACAGGGTGGATGTTGTGGTAAGTGAGTGAGTCAGTTCATGGCAAAGAAGGAGTGTTGTTCGAGCGTTGCACCGCAAATGTGAAACGAGTGGGAACATGCTTTGTGTAGCCAAGCCATCGTGATTTGATGAGTGATCGAAGGCATTGGTAATACGGTTACCATTCATCGGTCAAGGGTGAAGCATTCAATAATTTCTTTGCAAGCGATTTTGAGCTTTTCTCTTGCGATCATGTTAATGACAATGGAGGTCACAGTATAATAAGCGGTAGCTATACCAAGTTTACATGGCGGATCATGCAACGAAGAAGGGCGAAGGCTTTAACTACATTTTGAGCGAGGCAAACCCCATTCAAACTACCATTAATACAACTCCCATTACCATTGCGGATAAAGCCTCCGGCCCGACCCCTTACGGATTAGATTTGAAGCCCCATCGAAAAAAAGGTAGTGGGTACAGTTACGAGCCGAGGGAAGAGCGGAAATCTTCCTCTTTCATCCCTAATTTTCCATCTCATACGGAAGTACATTTTGCTATTGGGGTCACCTACTTTGTATTATGTTTGATTACGTGAGAATAGACGATGTAATTCCTTTCTTCGACGATTGAATCCATCGCCTTTGGATTCTCGCGACATTTTATTGACGAGCAAGTTGATTCAGCTTTATTGTAGAGTTTTCTAACACTAGTTGCTTTACCTTTGAAAATCATTGCTACTTGTGACCTTGAATGTTCCGGAGAGGTGCGGGGGCAAGGCATTCAGTTTTGTCAGAAACATGTTTGATTTTTTCCCCAGATAGCTTTTTTTCCATGTGTGGCTTGCTTGATATTGGTACCGGCGCCCAAGGGGAATTTGACGACTCGAAAACTTCCTTCCGGCATTTAAACAAAAAAGCGGTCAATAAAAGATGTAGCTTGTCTCTTCTTCACTTTGGCGGTTGGACAACGAGAAGATCCCATTTATTCCACATTTTTTAAAGAGATTCTCGGTGAAAAGGAGCTTTCCCCTTTAGGAGATCCATAGAAGAATTTGATTTTTGAAGTACCTTCAAACAAGTCTCCGGTGCGCCCGGTTTCCATAGGACCTCATTAATGCGGATCTTAGATAAAGCGACCTTAATAATTAGATTGTGCTGTAGGATCCCGTGAAAGTCGTAATGAGGTAGCACTTGGATGGGGCAATACCATGAAGATGAACTGGGGTTTTTGGTGATTTCGGTGTCTGCAAGTATGTGTGGAAACTCCAACCTTTCCAAATACGAGTGGGCTTCCCATTGTGATGTCTGGTCCCAGTTTTGTATCCTGCAACTGACCCCAGGAAGCGAAATCGTTGAGTTCAGACCTTCGACTTGTAGATGATGCCCCAATACTTTATCTTCCCCAATTCTGATATGGTACCTTACTGCCCAGCCTTTGGAAGTGTTTGTGCAGAAGTGGTAGAGCTTTCTTTATTCCTCAGTTTTTGGCATCTTTGTTTGAGAGCTCATGATCTAAGAAATTTGCAATTGTCTTGGGTAATCGAATATTTTTTTCTCGGAAGCGATTTCCACCAAGCATTCCTAGGATATAAGTCTCCAAACCGACTTCCCGACAAAAAGCAAAGATTTAGGAATTTAGAAAATCGTTCCCGACCCACCATTCTCACATGGTGAGTGACACCTTCCGACTTACCAAATTGTATTTCTTTCGAGTTCTCCCTCCTTGCAGAGAAGCCAGAGAGGCATCCATTTTAAGTGAAGATTGGCCGAGGGCTTGTATAAGTGTAAAACGGTACAGAAATGAGGGAGGAGAGGCCAGCTTTGAGGAAAATTGTACGCCTGGCGAGGTTAAGCCAGGGTGCCCCAATGCTTTATCTTCCTTTTCATCTTATCGGTAAGTAACTTCCCAGGCAATAGCTTTCAAGATGCGGCACTGCAGGCATGCCCAAATAAGAAAATTGATCCCAATTCAACTTACAAGGAACTGAGAAGTTGCGAGAGATCATGGAGAACTTGTCTTTGATGTTCACAATAAATACGACTCTTAAGGTAATTTATAAGACCTCAAAGGTAGCTCATATATTTATCAGAGAGCTTTAGCAGCAGGCGATGATGTTTGAGGGCTCCCCCATTAGAAAATGCTCGTCGACAAAGGCGAGTGATTGATGTTTTTTGACTCCATTGTCAGGTAGTCCACAACGATGAGCGAGGCCCATTCTACGATTGTAATCCAAAGCTCTTAAAGATTTAAACTCCATCAAGATAAAGAGATAGAGAGAGAGGGGGCAGCACTAATACCAAGACATGGGGAGGATTGAAAGGAGATGAGTCTGAGTATACATTGAGAAGAGGAGATCCCAGGACTGTTATGCAAGCTTTGATAAAGTGGCATTAAAGAAGAATAAATCCCATCTTTTCAAGCACAACAGAAGAAGAGTGCGTGCGGTCCAAAAGCATTAGCTAAGTCTAATTTTAAGATGAAGCCTTTCTCATTGAATTTGGTGGGTGAACGACCTCTTGAATAGAAGAACTCGGTCGAGATTTTCTGTTGGCCATGAAACCCCCTTGGTTTTGAGATATAAGAGTGGGAAGGATAGGCTTAAGGGCGGTGGCCAAGATTTTTGTCAAAATTTTATATGAAGAGTTGCATAAGGAGATGGGGCGAAAACGTGAGAAGGTCAAGGTCGATTCTCTTTAAAGGGATGAGAGCGAGGTGGGTTGCATTTATTGTGCCCTCAATTTTGCTTTTACGTTGGATCCATCGAGCATCTTGACAAGATATTTTTTAATTAATCCCCGGTATGATGCATGACAGTTAGGAAAGCCATCGAATGCTGGGCTTTCTGCGGTGTGAGGCCCGAGATGGCATCATGAATTTCATCTTAATCTATCCTTAGTCGATACCGCATTGATGTTATCATTGATTCACTGAGCATATACGCCAAAATTAAAGATAATCCTACCTTCACCCTTGGTCTCGGTTAAAGATTCTTGTAGTAGGTTAGGCGATTTTTGACGGCTTACTATTTTTTATATTCTCATCATTAATCATTGTGATATTATTTCTAACTTTCTGTTGTTGCTTGTATGGAAAAAAATTTATTTTTATCTCCGCACAAACGAGCGTCTTGACTTAATTCTCCCGCCATTCTTCTTCTCTGTTAACCACGTACGACTGAAAATATCGTCATTTTCTAATACTTTGCTCTCATATGACCCATTCTCCTCTCGGCCCTGCAATTTTCTTTCAATTTATTTTTTCGACTACTGCTTTGACGGGTTACAGTTCTTTGTGTCTTTGTACCCAATCCTTCAAGGCATGTTTTGTATTTTTAGTTTGCATTTAAATAAACCCGTTGATCCTTGTGCTTGCCAGGCGGTTTGACAATCGGATCATGAGAGGGATTGCTACGCCAAAGAGAGTTGTGTTTGAAGATATATGGCTTAAAAGAACAATGTACTTCAAGAATAATGCTGATGGGATAGTGATCGAGGAAGGTGAGTAGAGGCAGAATTGCAGCATGAGCGAGAAGAGAACTACGAGAGAAAGTATTTACCCGAGTTCTGTCAAGGCGCTCCATTATGTTGTCTTTGACTACCGGTTGTTCCAAGTGTACCTCGATTCTTTGGGATGATATCTACTAAGTCACACTCTTGCATAATACCAGCTTTGTTCTGTTATTAGGATCTGTAAATATTAAATATACCTCCTTTTTTCATTTAGCGTGTATTAAGATTTAGTCACCCAAAGATGATGTTTGTTGTCTTCGGTTTGGATATCTTCTTGTAGTGTTGCCGACCACTACTCTTTGTCTACGAAATGATTGATTGTGTAAATGTTGTAAATGACTACTTGCTTTTGTTCTTCTTGGTTTTTTAGAAAGATTTTAATCGAGTGAGATTGATAACTTTGGACGTACGAGATCAGATAGTTTTGTTCCTTGAGTGGTGATACCAGGCTCTCTTGCTTCACATACATCCTCATAATGTTGAGCTGTTCTATAATTCTTGTCATCTCGTGCAAATCTTGCTTTGTTTCTGTATCATTACAATTCTGACTTCTCATGATATAAAGAGATCTTTCGGGCGACAATTTTTTGAGGGTGCCCAGGTCCCTACAATTCCATGATGTCTTTCATCATTGAGTGTTTGAGATTTCGGAGGGATGCTCGTCCCCCTTGCTCCCTTATGTGTCTTTGCTTCTTTGCTATTTTGACTCAATATGTAAGTTTCTATGGGAGTTTGTGTTCCCATGTCAATGTCTTTGGGCATTTTCATCTCAGCACTGGCCATTTGCTTGATTTCTGTGAGGTCCCTTTTTTTGGAAGTTCTTCGGTTGACTCCATGCTCTTTCGAGGAGCTTTAAGTAGATCTGGGGTGTGCGGTGAATGGGAGGGAGAGGAATGTGCAAGGAGAAAGTTATGGGAGGGTCATTGTCAACGAGGTTCATTTTCGAGGGAGAGAGAGGGTACCAAAGGTTTGAAGATAGCGAGGAAGGACCGATTGACGGTGGGGATGATGGGTGGGCCAAGAGGAGAGGAGGAAGGAGGCTGGCAGGGAGAAGCAGTGAGGCGGGGGCTGAGAGGGGGTTGTAGGCTTGGGAGGGGCAATTTGGGAGAGCCTCCTCATGGATTGCTTTCGCGCCGATAGTCTTCTTCTTTTAACGGTTCCCATTGCTCTCCCGAAGTTGAGACGTTTCATCATTATTATTTTTGAACAACGATTGGCAAAATGTCCATATTGCGTATACCTTGCATTTAAAAGGGATTTGTTAAGTAGTCCCGTTCTTGAATATCGTCCAGTCGTCCACCTTTAGTTTGATTGTATAGAAGACCCTTGCGAGATCTACTTCAACACATATTCGCGCGCATGCACATGTTATCCTTGAACTCGCCTCGTCAGCCTATTTTCAACGAGCGCCTGTCGCATGAACGAGTCATCTCCCGGCGGTGGGTGGGGAGATGAACGGAGGCAAGCGAACAACATTGGGTACATCCGGCTACGATGATGGTCCATTTGTTCGAGTATAAGCCGCGAAAGTCCATAGTACGGCCGTTTCGAAAATTAAGTCCTTGTCTGCTACGAATTTGAAGTGATGTAATAACCTTTTCATAACGCTTAATTAAATTTTCCCATTAACTGTGCGCGATTTCTTTCGATCACGTGACGAAACGATTTTCGAGCAAAAACCCGATGGCCGGCTTGATAAGCCGCCTCGGCTAAAGAAATCTTTGCCATACGTGGAAGTGCGGGGAGAGAGAGGTTAACCTCTTGCCGACCATCCAACTTCTTGACGAATTTGGACAAATGCGGGCGAGGTCTGCGGGGATGAAGATTTGGTCAATGCGGTCGTCTTCTGGAACGGAAGCGACATGGGCCTCGGAGCGACATGCAAGGAGGCCATGAAGGCCGGTGGCCTCGCGCGGGGAAGGGACCCGGCGGGCGGTGCTGGGTCGAATGCGCGCGCGGCGGCGCGCGCGCTCAATTATATCGGGCCCCTTTCTTACTATATGTGTAATTTTCATTATCATTGGAAGACGAGGTAAATATTCTAGTTTATTTCTTGACTATGTCAATCCATGAAACCAGTGTGCCTTAATTTCCTTGATATTTCTTTTTCTTGTAAATGTTCTAGTCTTTGTATAAATTGAAAGTTTGGCTCTATTTTAGGTTATTTGTGTTTGTGTATACGAATATTGCATTACCACAAATTATTTTTGTAGAGAAAGGACAAAAAACATAAGTAATAATTCCATTTTATTTAAATATGAATGAGGCCAAATTTTAGTTTGTGAGATAAAAATGGAAAAAAATAGGTTGGGGTTTTAGCCAACACGTGAACAAAATTAGGCAACTTAGGAACATTAGGAATATAGATGTAACAACTCAGATTCCTGTTAGTTCCAAGAGACGAGTGGAAGCCCAATGGCTAGAAAAATCCTTTATCCATGACGAAAATGAGCTAAATCCCATGGGTGGAACCATATTCTGGAGGAATTAGATTCACGGACACAAAGCTATTGTCCAAAAGATATATATATATATATATATATATATATATATATATATATATATATATATATATATATATATATATATATATATATATATATATATATATATATATATATATATATATATATATATTCACCATTAAAATACTCATCATTGGTGAAAATACGAGGGTTGGGTTACACTTTTTGCCCTTTTTTCGAAAATTCATTTTTCAAAAGTTCTTCAAATTTTTCGCAAGTTTCTCAAAACAAATTTTCTATTTAGAAATTCATTTTTACAATACAAAAAAAACATCCAGAAATTTTATTAGCTTTCTATTAGCTTCAATTTTGGAGTGTTTTTATTCACATTTGGTATGTCAACTTAAAAATTATTTGGAGTGTGTGTTCTTTAACAATTAAGATATTAAAAAAAATCATCGTTTAGAGACATGTTGGTGTATTCTTTGAAAACTTGGTGTTTTGAGAAAAAATATGTGTTACAATAATCTAGAGCATAGTCTACCTCTGTAATCATTATATTTATGAAACCAACTAATCCATATCATATAACTACTAGAATTTTTTATACTAAACCTAATATGAAAAAAATACATACTTTTTGAATGTGTTTGGGTTTGCCTCGGGTTTCTTGCTAACACATTAGTTATAAACTAAAAATCTAAAAACTACCAATTACAATACGCAACGAAGCAATGTAATGCTCCATAAATTTTTCAAATTTTTTTACGGTGTATTTTTGGGAGATATAGAATTTTGATTTCAACTTAAATCATAATGACCTTCATAAATTTTTTGCACCCATTTTATTACAAAATTCATTAAAATTTGTAAATATCTATGAATTCGTAAATTTAGTATCTCCTAAAAGTAGATTTAATTCTACAAATTCTAGTCTTTGTCTAGAGTTAGTCGTACATTCGTGGAGTTTAGAAATTCCAAATTTGCAAGATATGTATTGAGAGCTAAGTTGTAAGCGATAGACTGCAGACATTTTAGTTTGGCTATAAATTTTGTATGGATTACATTTAGAAAATTTGTAGCAATCTTCGACTCAATTTTATTTTTATTTTTTATCGGTTCCATCGAGTTAGTTTTAACAATAAAAACATTTGATAAAAAGTTTGTGGTCAAACTTTCTCTCACAAATTTTGTTGGGCGGAAAAAATTTGATAAAGCTCCACAAAAACATAGCTTTGGCCAGCTCTATAAATAACCCGAAAATGAAACACATTGCTTTTCACACTACTTTCTTCATTTGAGCTCGAATTTGTCAAAGGAAATTTTTAGGGCCGCATTTGCAAAGGAAATTTGTTATGGGCTTAATTTTGAAAGGAATAATTTTTGGGCTGAGTTTTGAAAGGAAATTTTCTTTGGTTTGAATTTGCAAACTAAATTTTTGGACTTTTGAATTTGCAAATAAAATTTGGGCCAAATTTGCAAAGGACATTTTTAGCTACTAAATTTGTGACGGACATTTTTTTGGGGGTATTTTTTTAAAGCTTGTATATTTTTAGAGTAAGTGTTTTAGCTGAAGTAAACATCTTTTATAGTGATTTTTTATAAGTGAGTTTTTGTCTAAATTTTTAAAAGTGAGGTTTTTACTTGCAGACTTTTGAAGGGAATATTTTGAGCTTCATTTTTTAAAAAGAAATTTTTTGGGAGGAATGTTTTAAAGAAATTGTTTTGGGTTGAAGTATGTATTTTTGTGAAAAAAATTTTAAAGTTAGTGTTTTTAAATTAAAATGTTTTTGTGATGATTTTTTGAAGTCGAGTTTTTTGTCCCAAATTTTGTTAGTCAATTTTTTTTGCACGTATTCAATGCAATTTTTTGAAAAGTTCATACTAAATTCTCATGGGAAATCAAAGAATTGAAGCAAGAAAATATGATCTAACAATTCACACTCAAAGAGCTCATACAAAACACGAGGAAAGAATATCGTAAAAAAAGGAGAGAAGAACACTCAAAATATTGAAAGGGAAAATGAACCTCAACTAGAAGTTGAAGCGTGTAAGTAAATGTAAAAGATTATAAATGAAATTTATAATTTAATTATTTTATTCAAAACTTAATTTTTATATTTTTATAGAACTAATTTGAAAAATATTTTGCAAGTAAAGCAAAGAGATATTTCTCATAACATTGATGATGAGTATGGAAAAATTTAGAAAGAGAAAGTGAAAGAGATATTAAACCAATGATGGAAGATGTTGAAAATGTTGAAAGAAATTCACGAGTGAAGAAATTGAATCACTCATGTATGTATATATATATATGTTGAATGTGTAATATTGAAATTATACATATTTATTAATTTAATTATTTATTGAATATTTAAACTCATATTATACACATTTAATTCTCATATATCATATAGGTGAAATCTATATTAATGATGAGATGTTATGAAAATTTTAACACTCACACATATATCGAGATAAAAAAAGCCGTAGAATGTTATACGACATCGTGTTAAGGAGCATTATTGATATGTTCTTAAAAGATGAAAATGTGGTAGTTACAAAACCCTAAATTTTTGAGTAATTCTCTTAACGTAAATGGAATTAAAAGGAAGCTATGACTCTATTGGCTATTGGAAAATCAACAAAGACGAAAAAAATGAAGGAAAATGTGATACAAAACATAAATAGTGATCTAAATTCAATTGGGAGATCTATAAAGAAGTGTGATTTAGAAGCACATAGAGAAATACAAATGAGTGGTGGTTTTTCCATCACAGTACTAGAGATAATCATTTGGTAAAATCTATCGCACAAGAATTAGGACCTCATGAAAAGAATTTCATAAACATCAAAGAAAATTTTCGATTGCGAATATAGATGTAAGTAATGATGGAATTGTCATTGTTGCATAGTTATTTGTAGGAAACCATACAAATATAGACTCTACAAAAATATCTTAAAAAATAATATATGAATATTGGAGTGAAAAAATTCATGCGTGCTACGCAAAACAAAGTGGGGATGTTTTGCACCGAATAATCAACACGGAACTAGTACTAAGAACATGCAAAAATTATCTTGGACACCACTCAGATATATTTGCTCAACAATTTCATAGAAGGGCAAGAGAATCATGAAATTAATGCTCTCAATACGCTTTATTTTATGCAACGAAAACCATGGTATGTTAAACCTATCACTATACCGGAAGCACTTGTTATTGTCATTAGCATGTGGAATTTCTATTACTATCATGAGCCACATTCCTTAATTTTGTAGAACATTTTGGAAAAAATCGCCTTCTTCCACTATCTATGATTTTCATATCTCAAATTCTATGTAGAGAGAAAAAAACCATAAGAATTATTTTACGAAAAGAAATGTGTTGGTAAAAAAATGCACGATCACTATGGAAATTTGACTTTATTTCACAACATATATCCTATTGATATAAATGATCAATAATTGTCCAACATACAAATTGAAATGGAAGGTATATGTATATATTGTATTCACATCGATTGGTTCAAGTAGTAGTACAAGTGCTAAAAGTATTGTTTTACAAGAACAAGAATTTTTTTGTGATAGAGTTTTGAGAAAGTTTGAGGGCAGAAATTTATAAATACACCAAGAATTCCCATAGAGCTCAATGGTAGGACTTCCAATTCAAAAAATCCCATGAATTTTTTCCCACCATGGAACATTTCTTAAATAGTTTATTTTGTATTTAATTACACATTTGTTCCATAAAAGGAAATACGAAAGAGAATAATATCATTCATTACAAAGTCTCTATGCTTATCCATATTCTATATAGACATGTTGAACAAAATGTTGATAATATAGAAAGCACTAGTGAAAATGCGTACATGTTATGAAAGAATATCAATTTTTATATTAGTGACGATCGTACACATGATACAAAGTTTATCACGAAACATTGTTTTGATAAGTTTTATGACTACATTAAAAGGTCATGGAATACAATTCAATGAATATTTGATATGGCTAGAAGGATGTGTAGGATCAATTCAAATCTTCACATTCAGTTATTTTGGTTGTGATCATCTTCATGTGAAAACCCTGACAGTAAACAACTGTTGGAATTTCCCCTTGATATTAGTCATGCAAAAGGAGAACATGATGGTGCGAGGGCATCTATAAAGCGAGCTCGCTCAAAGATATCAAATGGATGAATCCACACATCGACTTGTTCTGCTTAAACAATTTTGTTCAATGGTGCATCATCTACACTAAGCCATGAGACTAATCGAAGTCAAGGGAAGTATGGAGGTACACATGTACATATATACAAATTAACTTGTATATATATAGATGTAGAAATTTAATATGCATGATCCAAGTATTTTATTAATTTTATAGTTTTAAACATTATTCATCACATTGATTATCTTTCAGTTGTATTTTAAATAACATATTTATATTCTCGTTTGAATTTTCCATAAAGTAGCTTTTTTGCGATATTGGGGTCCAAGATCTATATAGATCGATTGTAATGAGATTGAAACAATAAAGGGACTCGAAAAAATGCATTCAGAAATTAGAAAACATCGTCACCAAAATGTGTTTGACATTTGATAAAAGAAAATATTCTTGTTTTTTTGATATTTGCATAGATGACACAATGTATGTAGCATATTGGTAACATACAAAACTACAAATAGCAAAGGGAAAATTTTTTTGTTGCAAACTTTGAAGAGATGCGATCAGAGGAGACTATAATATCATCTGAAAGGTGATCCAGTTTTTGATCTTGTTGAGAAAAGGTAATATTTCAATTTCTTTCAAATGATAGAGATATAGAAATAGATAATAAAATCAAGTACATATGTTAACTTTAAAGTTATTTTTTCATGTTAATTATGATCTAAATTTATGTACTTATTTTATTGTGCATCGAGATTTTGATGTAGTTGCACCTACTAACAATGTAGAAATTTTCAACTATTATTTGATGCGTTGCAGCGAATGTAAAGATAGAAATTATTGGAAAACTATACTAATAACGGGTTTATATATAGATGAATATCTACTAAACTCGAAAGGTTATTTTTTCCAACATAAACTCATCAAGGTAACTATTTTTTTTACTTTCTAAGAAAATGAACATGATGTCATAAGTTGTCAATATAGTGACTTGATGTTTGTAGCATAGCATGTACAGTTGATATGAAGTTAAATCAAAGAAAAAATTGAAAAATTAAGAAATGAAAAACGTCAAAAGATGATCATGAATGAATCATTGAGGATGGAATTCCATTAGAATGTATTTTTTTGAACTATCCAAGAATTATCTTCTCCTTCGATTCATCTTTTGAGAACTTACCTAACTCAAGTACAAGATTGTTAGCCTTTTTTTCGTGCATTCTTAAGTTTTACTATTATTATGTGTGTATATTTTATGTTATGTACAAGTGTTTTCACGATATATATTGTTTTTTCACAGTGCACACAACAAGTAATTTATACATGTACACACGTGCATTTCGGATTCTTCTCGGTCTTAAGCTTTTAATTTCATACATTCTTTTAGGTATGAGCTAGTTATTTTTATGTCATTACTGATCGTTAGGTCCTTATATTACTATTTTAGTCCATTATTGCTTTTACCTAGCCCTCTTTATTATTATTTTTGTACCACTTGTAACCCCAATATTGTTATTATTTGTGCCATTACATTATTATTTTTTTGGTTCACTAAGATTATATTGTAGCCCCCATGGACTCCTATATTACTAGTTTAGTCCCTTATTATTTTTAGTGAACTCCCCTTATTGTTATTGTTAGTACCTCTGTAACTCAATATTGTTATTATTGTAGCCCTTACATTACTATTTTTAGGTTGGCTAGGATTATATTGTGGCCCCATGGACTCCTATATATAGAAGGAGATTTTGGAGCATTTTGTATCATCCAAGAATTGTTCATCTATATATAATGTATTGGAGGTTTCACTTGAAGAGGATGATTTATAAGGGTGATGACTCTCCTTTTCTTCTATTTTTGGAGATGGTTTCATAACATTTGGTATTAGAGCTTTGGGATTATAGGGTTTTACTGGCTCCATGCATGTCATCGTGGAATTTTTTTGCTATAAATTTTATTCTCATGAAGGTTCGAAAAGTTAAAATGTTTATAGAGAGAAGTCGTAAACTCTTGAGGGAATGTGGTGGAAAAAATTTCAGATCTTGATTCACAATATTTTCGGAGATATGATCGCATGTAAGTTAGATATTTTTCTAGGATCCTAAATTTATCCTAAAATAGGTCATCGTGGAATATCAAGCTATAATGTTTTTATGCTACGGGTTCGAGAAGTCTGAAACATTTATAGAGTGAAGCTCGCAATCTTCGATTAACATCATGAAAAAATTTCAAAGCTTGAGTCTCAATATTTTCTGAAAGATCGTAAGGTTCTGTGGAAGATAGGGATTTTTCAGAAGCTCCCGAATTTCATTCTTCAACGAGGATCACGCGTGGGAAAAATCGTCATAACGCTCTCTCTCGAGCATTGGATTGGAATTCTATAAAAAGTGGCGGTGGTACGATGGGATTTGATTCCTCTGTATAAATTTCCAGATCCAAATGAGGAAACAACGATATGGGCACACCATACAATGTATCCCAGTATTGAACTAGTCCATAACTAGGTCATTGTGGGAGATTGGGCATAATCTTTGCCTTGAAGAATCCAAATCATGGGTGAGAGACTCTGTGGAAATTTAAAGAAGCTTTAGAAGGGCTACTACTATACAGCCATTCTCAGATATTGAAGCTCAAAAAATAATAGATATAGTTCAGTTTAAATATCAGAAGCTCCAAAAATCAATAAAAAGTGTGTATTTGTTTTTTCGAATTGCATAGGTCGTACTGTGAAAAATCAGTTTGAATTCATCTCAGAGGGAATATTGTGGAATAGATATCAGTATTTGGTTATAAATTTCCCCCTAAAAAATAATTCAACACCCTATTAAGCCTTTAGATTCTCTACTATGACTCATGAAGACGAAGAATTGCAACATGACATATCAAAAATTACAAGAGCAAGAGCACCAAATTTCACTCTCGTAAATAGGAAACGTGAAATTCAAATGGAAGTTTTGAAAGAAAGGCATGGAGAGCTAAGATGGATGGCATGGAAGCTAAGATAGATGACATGAAGGAAACGTGGAAAACATGAAGAATTATCTAAATGCACACATGGAAGGTTTGGATAAAAGTTGATACAAGAAAATTTTTCCCCTAATGCTAAAAAGATAGTAGAGGAAAATAGTGATGAGAACAAAATAAATTTTAATCGTGATTTCATAAACTCTCATGTTGATGGAAGAAACACTCATATTCCAAAGATGGATATGAGTAATTTTTATGGCAAAGGATCCCATAACATAGATACTATATATGAAGAAATATTTTTGATCTCAATAATATGAAAAACACACAAAAGGTATGCACTGCAACTTTACATTTAGAATAAAATACAGATGTATGTGTATATATGGCTTTGATCCCATAAAGATTGTCACTTAAGTCAATTTTTATGGAGGGAAATGATAGCACAATATGAAGATACAAAAGAAACTCCTTCTATAGCCAATTGATAAATCTCAAACAAAAGGGTTCGATGGTAGAGCACATTGAGGACTTACAAGAAAATTGAATGATAAGTGCAAATCGATATCCATAGGAAATCGGATTGATGTATTCATAGGGACTTTAAAGTATAACCTCCAAAATGAAGTTCGCTTTTGGGAGACCCTGATTCATTGGAAAAAGGCATTCGAGGTTGGCAAAGAAAAAATTGAATGTAAAAATTATCACGACAAGGAAGCCTACTACTCACATATGTAAAGATGGAAGTGTTGCTACTCTAGACTTCACAACCTACAACGTTGACACCACAACAATTGGAATAAAAAAAGAGAAAAATGGCTTTGCTACGGTTTGATGATAACAAAATACAATAAAGGTCATAAGTGTGCTGAGAAGAAATTATTTTACATAGATTGTAGAAGCGGGAAGAAGAAAATGAACAAGAATCTTTCAAAACAAGAGGATATACACCGAGAACCAACCCTAGAAGAGGAAGATATGAGTCAAATTTCATCATCGTCGTAATGATTTGGCGGAATTACCACTCCTCAAAAATCTCAAGATAGAAGGACATATCAAGAAGAAGAAGCTAATAGTGTTGATTGATTCGGGTAGTACCCATAATTTTACTCATTGTAAGGTAGCCAAGGAATTGCATTGTTTCCTACTACCCCAACTACCAGAATGTCGAGTGATGGTTGCAAATATAGGAACTATAAATTTCTCTAGAAAAATTCCATAATATCAAGTTAACCATGGGGAAGAATACCTATTTAATAGTTCAATAATTTCCATTCCAATGGAGGTGCTGATGCTTTGACACTAGGAGTAAAATGGTTACAATATGCGAGTCGACGAGGCTTTTAATTCTTCAAGAACTGTTTCTTGAAATTTTATCAAAAGGAAAGGGAAGTCGAATTACGCCGTATCACAGGGAAGATGCGGAAATATAATAGCTCTAATGTCACGAAAAATCTTCTAAAGAAATAATAACGAGCGTAGTGCACAGTTAGTGCTCACTTAGAAGTTCCAACTTATCAAATCATCTATTTCTGCGAGATCTCAAAAATTCTTGGAAAATCATCATTCCAAGGTGTTTGAAACTCCCAAAGGACTCCCCACCTATTCAGCAGTCAACGAGTCATGCATCACATCCCCTATTCATTTGATCTCTAGTGAATTGTCTCCTCCAAGCTAGTGAGGCTTTATAGCATATCCTATGTCCAAAACGAGTGAAATTGAACGTATGATTACGTGAGATGTTAGAGGTCTGGTATAATTCAACCAAGTCAAAGTTCTTTTCTTTGCTCTAAAGTATTATTGGTGCACAAGAAGGATGGATTATGGTGTATGTGTCCGATTATAGGGAGCTTAAGTCAAGACTCACCATTAAAGATAAATTTCCCGCGTTCTATGAGTTGACAAATTATTGGATGAATTACATGGAGCAATTTATTTTACCGAAGTTGGATCTTCGTTTTGCGGGATATCATCAAATTTGAATGAAGAATGAAGATATTATGAAAACAACATTTCAAACTCATCATGGTCATTATGAATTTTTTTGTCATGCCTTTTAGCCTCTACTACGATGCACCTTCTAAATTTCAAGGGTTAATGAATTCCATTTTCAAACCCTTCCATAGAAAATTTTTGGTAGTATTTTTTGATGATATACTAATCTCTGACCAGGTCTTGGAAGTGTAATACCCCCGATTTAAATGGTGAAATTTAAAAAATTAGACATGTGAACTTTAAGTCCTAGGGAGTGGACCCCAAAGGATAAATATGGGTGTGAATGTAATTGCATATTTTATTTGAGGAAATAAATAAAATGAGGGTGCATTTTGACCAAGATGAGAATTAGAGATCACTTGCCAAATCCATGAGGATGGATAAGGCAATAAATCCCCAAAATCTTTCAAAAATCCTTGAAAGAAATTAATTTAGATTTGAGGAGGAATCTAAATTTCCCCAATGAAGAGGAGTAGTTGGGAAGAGGTAAGAAAAGCTGGAAAAGCTGAGGAAAAGCATAAAACAGCTTTAAACATTTCCGAAATGGGAAGCCTAGGCTAAACAGGAAAGAAAGCATCCTGCTATTCTGGACGCAGAATTAGAAACATGCTTGGGGAATTATGAGCTTAAATAAGATGCTCCTAAGAATATCAGAGGTTGGTCTGTCTTGGGAGGTGATCTCAGCTCAGGGGTGAGTCCTGGGAGACAAAGAGGACTCTAAGGTTGGGAGGTTGGTCATTTACAATTGTGGTATGTTCTGAAATTCTTGTTATTTTGTTTTATGATAGTATGAATTGGCTACATATAAAATCAAATTTACTGGTATGATTGATTTAGTACTACATTTACCAGAGTCCATCCTAAGGCTTTCACCTTCCAGATTCTGGTTAGTTGTAGACCATAAATCCATGGAGTAGGAACCCCAGAAACTCTAAACCAAGATCAGTTTAAATATGAAGTTACTTAGTCGCCATAGACAATTAAATATTAATTTGTTTTCTGTATATACTCATGTGATATTATATGCTCATATGTGTGCTAGGAAAATAGTGCAACAGAACTGAAATTTACATGGTACCCAAACCCAAAAAGAGGAGAAAAAGGAAATAAGAACATTAGAATATGGAACTCGAAATCGTGCTAGCGAAAGAGTAACTCTACTATAGAGTTATCATAGCATGCATAGAAATTATATGATATATATGGCTTTTTAAAATTCATATGAACCAAAACCTTGGAGTAAATACTATGATAATGAATTTAATCTATGTGAGTGTACATTATTACATGAACCATCTAATAGATGTAACCGCATTTACCCAAATGTCCAGATCTCAACAAGTATTAAACACAAATACAACGAGGTCCTTTTAATATCAAAATACATTAGCTATACATGTTTATGCCAAACATATCGGTCCATAAAGAAGATATAAATGTAAGATATATATGAATTATATGTGTGAAAAAGAATTATAAATGTGAACTATATATATAAACCATATGCCCAAAATAAGATGTCGATACGAATCAAGTATGTTAAAGTGGAATATATATAGGATCCCTACCGCTAATTGAACCAGCGTACAGTCAAACTACACAATATGCGTGGCGGTAAATTAAAATACTATGCCTTTGGCATAGGTCAAACAAATCTCTATGGCTGTACTGACTTTTATAAACCATAGCACTTGAAAATCCTTTTAACGATTAAATGAAACTAACAGAGGAAAAAGATAAAACACAAATACGATGCGTGTAGATTATCATCGCTGCAACATAAACGCCGAGAGTTACACCATGGCTCGTTTTAATAGTGTTTTCTATACATGTAGAGATGAGAAAAACAGGGAAATAAGATAAGTACCAAACGCCACAATAATAACTCATTAGATTATCGATTGCAGCGAGAGGGTTAGACGAAAAGATTGGTAAACGAATCATATAGGGTTACAGTTAGTTACGGTCAAATCATAGTCATTATGGATACGCATACAGTGGATCAACCAAACATAATTCTCTGTAAAGCAAGCATAAACGAGGCCGCGACATCTCCGAATTACTTTATACAGTAGTTGAAACAAAACCAAACTATAAAATAATACATCCAAAGCAATGGTTGACGACATAATTGCTTGTTGTGTTTGAGCTGCGTGCAACCTATTAAAATGATTTTAATACGCCTGAGGTAGTGTGTTAAACCTCCCAAGCCAGCATGTCATTATCCACGCTCGTAAGGTATGCTAGCACCAGTGAAACAATAGAAATAAAGGCGTTGAGCTGTCGTTCAGAGAGGTGGACTACCGATATAAATATTCGGTACCACTGTACCGTATGAATCATTTATAATATCGCCACGATCGTGGAAATAAAACTTGATTCCATGAGAAATATACAAATCGTAAACCTAGAATGAGTTTGACGGGTGGTCAGTGAATTCGAATGATAATTTAATGAACAAAACACTCCACGAAGTTACACAACCCCCTGAGGTTTACCTCCGAATGGGGGTAAAGAAACACGGCGAGTGAAAGCAAGGATTTAGGAAATGCGCAGAGGACGGACTCGCTCTCTCTGTCTCCGGTGGATGGGCGAGACGGCAGAGCTCTTACCCTCTCTGCGCAAACATACCTGCAACTCTCCAGCAAACGTGAAATCTGCAACTCTCCAGCACTACCAAACCTGAAACCTCCATGCATATGAATCACATCGAAACTTAGATGAGGGAAACGAAAGGAGTCCAGCATAATATAAGAAGAAAAAAAAACGAGACAGGAAGGAGCTGGTAAATAGATCGATAAAATAGCCTCCGATTAAATGAACACCTGAAACCCTAATTCCTCTGCCCAATAACTTCAGAGAATCCCGATGTCGATTGAGCAGACACAACACGTCAATTGAAGGGTACAAAGTGATATCAATGGGTGCAGGGGAGGTAGGCGTCGTAGGCACGGATATATTGAGTTAACCCTAGACCAGAGCTGGAGCTCAGCGCTCTCAGTACTTGGAACAACCAGAACTGTCTGTTAGAAATCCACATGTCGAGTTCTTGTTGGACATGGGACAAGGTACGCCGCCGCTGGCTACATCCTCTCGCGGGAGAGATGCTATTCCTGCAACCAAAACTCAAGGAAATGTTACAACCAGACTTCATACGCCAACACCCGTCGAACAGAGCATGGGCTGGGCGGCTCATACGAACCATGACCAGTACGAATATTGTGTACTTACGCATGAAAACCCGACGCGTAGGCGCTGGTTTCAAACACAAAAGAATAGTAGTAGACCATCACCAGGTAACGTGGAGTGGAGGGTATACGCCGACTGCAGATTGCCGCAATTAAAATCTGTGTGATCTTCCAAAACCGCGACTAGTCAGATTAATAATGAAATGTGGATAATGAAAAATTTGATTAGGGTTAGTCACGGTTGAACAGAAAAATTCAATAACGCAAACGACGAAATCGTATGGCGGTCAATCCACACGGGTATATAACTCTGTTTTTATCTATGGCGTCAATTGACTATATGGTAGGTATTATATGCTCCCGCAATTATTCAATATAGTCTCCACTTTATTTACGTATGTCAAAAGTCTGGACGGAGGGAATCGTTGTTATGAAATATAAATATATAGTTAACGAATACATATATATATTTCATGTAGCAGTTTGTGTACGTGCTCCCTCAAAGAAGTTTACCAAAGCAGATATATATATAAATATATATATATATATGGGTTATGCATAGGTGTATGCAATTTTTAAATAACGGTATTCCATGATACATATATGTGGATTTGATAATTATATATATACATATGTGTGTTCTATGTTTTTATATAGGTAATATATAAGTAGCCTATGTGTGATCGAAAAAGGTGAATGTACATAGTGCTATAAGAGGAGGTATAGAATTTTATGTACATGGGGGTAATGTAAACCTAGGTAGCATGGAATGTTATTAAAAGGGAATAGTGGACAAGGGATTTTTTTTAAGTTAAAATAGATACTAAAGAAGCAGAGGAAAATACAAAAGTAGAAGGAAATAAGCCTCCAATTTCTGAACTTAGTATTCAGACAACTAGGAAGTCAAGTGTACAAAAAAAAAAAAAATTGTCCTTAAACTGGAGGTGTTACAAATGGTATCAGAGCTCAAGTGCAAAAATTGGGCTGTTGTTATTGTGCTCACTGAATTCTGAATATTATTGAACATTTTAGAGATTGTTTTTTTTTTTGTTTTATTAATCAAATGTATGAGTGTGTACAGTGGTGCTAAAATGGCTGAAGAGGGAGGAATTTATGTGGATCTGCGTGATGAGTTTGCTACTCCAGATCCCAATGCTCCGGTAATGGCCATGTTGCATAGGATGCAACGAGAATTGGTTGAATTAAGAAGCCAGAATGACATGTTGTCATCAGCCAGTAAGGAGCAGGAAAAGCTCATCAGAGAGCTAACTTCCCGGAACAGCCAGGAAGGCGAAGGCTCTGGAAAAAGAAAGATGGATGAGTCTGAGGATGAGGATGCAGCTAGACATCAACATAAGCAGAAAAGAGAGTTACAGGGGGAATTCCAGAAGATCAAACCTCCCTCCTATGATGGGGAGAAGGAGGAAGATGCGGAAGCTTGGTTGCTGAACATGATCAAGTATTTCCAAGTTTATAAATATGAGAGCAATCTAAAGGCCAGATTAGATGTGTACCAGTTACAAGGAAAAGCTACACTGTGGTAGGAAAAGACAAAGATGGTGCATGCCATTGATGAAAAGACAGTTACTTGGGAAGATTTCCAGGTTAAGTTCAAAAATCGTTACTTGAATGAGCGTTACTATGACGACAAAGCTAAAGAATTTCATGAACTTAGGCTGGGACAGCTCACTATTGATGAGTTTGTCACTAAGTTCACCAATTTACTGAGGTATGTTCCTTACATTAGGGAAGAAAAGGCAAAGGTACAAATGTTTTTGAACTACTTGCCTACTGTATACAAGGAGAAAATTGAGTTTGAAAACCCAAAGACAATGGACGAAGCAGTTAGAAAAGAAAGATTATGCTATCAGCAGTTTAAGGGTAAAGCTGAACAAGGGAAGAGCTGGCTGAACAAGGGTGAGTTCAAAGGGAAAAGATCAAAACCAGCATATCTAAGAAATTTTGGCAGAGATCATCAGCGGAAAAAATTCAATAAACCAAAAGAAAGTCAAACTGCTCAGTCCCAAGTGGCTTCAAAACAAGTAGAAGGGAATAATAAAAAGGAAGGGACAGTCAGAATGAAGGAACCTTTGAAGTGTTGGGGCTGTGGAGAACCCCATATGATGAGGGACTGCCCCCATCGAAATATTCATATGATCAGCAGAGAGAGAGAGGCAACAACAGTAAATGACATAGCCAGAAATATACCAACTATCAGTGCAGCCTTGGAAAATCGGCAAGCAGAACATCAAGCAACCATGGTGGAAATGGAGGGTAAGATTTCTGACCTACCTGTTACTGTTTTGATTGATCCATGTGCTTCTTTGAGTTACATTAGTCCTGGAATTGTAGAAAAATGTAAAATTAAACCTGAAAAATTTCAGCAGTCATGGTTGGTACAGCTGGCCACTAGAACTAAGAGAAAAGTCACACATAAATTGCCCAAAACAGCAATACAATTAAATGGCTTTACAACAGAAGTAAATTTGAACATATTTCCATTAGGATCCTATGATCTGCTGATAGGAATGGATTGGCTGGAAAAGAGGAAAGCTCTGATGAACTACTGGGATAAAACCCTGCATTGTGTGGATGAAGAAGGGTTACCTTTTACACTAAAAGGGAAACCAAAATCCATTTCAGTAAGACAAATATCAGCCTTACAATTGAAAATAACAGCTCGAAAAGGATACCAAGTCTGTGCAGTACATGTGGAAGAAGTAGAACAGAGGACGGAAGAAAATCTGATGAATGAGTTACCGGTGGTAAGGGAATTTAAAGAAGTTTTCCTAGATGAGATTCCTCATCTCCCTCCCAAAAGAGAAATTGATTTTTCCATAGATTTGGTGCCAGGAGCTACACCAGTTTCCCGAGCCCCCTATCGGATGAGTCCGCCAGAACTTATGGAGCTGAAGATGCAGCTGCAAGAATTATTGGATAAAGGTTACATTAGACCAAGTGTGTCTCTGTGGGGAGCACCTGTTTTATTTGTTAAAAAGAAGGATGGTACTTTTAGGATGTGCATTGATTATCGTCAATTGAACAAGTTGACCATTAAGAATAGATATCCACTTCCTAGAATTGATGATCTTTTTGATCAAGTGAGAGGGGCCTCAGTCTTCTCAAAGATTGACTTAAGAACTGGTTATCACCAGCTCAGAATCAAGGAAGAGGACATCAGCAAAACAACATTTCGAACCAGGTATGGGCATTACGAATTTTTGGTCCTACCTTTTGGTTTGACGAATGCCCCTGCCACATTTATGTGCCTGATGAACAGTGTGTTGAATAAGTATTTGGATAAATTTGTTCTTGTGTTCATAGATGATATCTTAGTTTACTCCAAAAATAAGGACGAACATAAGGAACATCTGAGAATAGTGTTGCAGACTTTAAAAGAAAACCAGCTATATGCCAAGTTCAGCAAATGTGAATTTTACAAGGATAAGATTCAATATTTGGGTCATATTATTTCTGAAAAAGGGCTTGCAGTTGACCCTGAAAAGATAAAAGCAATTAAGGAATGGCCAGTCCCAACTGATGTTTCAGCAATAAGGTCATTCATGGGGATAGCAGGCTACTATCGTAGATTTGTGGAAAGATTTTCTGCCATAGCACATCCCATCACTTCATTACAAAGAAAGGGTGTCAAGTTTGTGTGGACTGAAAAATGTCAAAACAGTTTCGAGCAGTTAAAACAAAAACTTATTTCAGCCCCTATATTAAAAATTGTTGATCCTGATAAAGAGTTTGTTGTATGTACAGATGCTTGCAGAGAAGGGCTGGGAGGAGTCTTGTTGCAGGAAAATTCAGTTATTGCATATGAATCTAGGAAACTGAAAATACATGAACAAAATTATAGTGCTTATGATTTAGAATTTGCAGCTGTTATCCATGCTCTGAAAATGTGGCGGCACTATCTTCTGGGGAAAAAGTTCACATTGATGACTGATCATATTAGTCTTAAATATTTCTTTACCCAAACTGACCTAAATGCAAGGCAAGCCAGATGGCTGTCCTTTTTAAGCGAATTTGATATGGACATAAAACATATCAAGGGGAAAGAAAATAAAGTTGCTGATGCATTAAGCAGGAATGCTTGTCAAAATTTAAACAACATGGGGAGTAGTGCCCAAATGGAGGTAGAGGAATTGGTGGGAAAGGCAGCAAATCAAGATCCCAACTATGAAGCACTCTTGGTGAAACTACAGAAAAGGGATAAAACTGATTTCACTAAAAACCAAAGAGGGCTACTCTATTACAAAAACAGGTTGTATATTCCAAATATAGAGTCATTGAAAAGAGAAATCCTAGATGAATATCACAAACAGCCCTATGCAGGACATCCAGGATACCAAAAGATGTTAACAGCCTTGAAGAAGAAGTTGTTCTGGCCAGGAATGAAGAGAGATGTGGCAGAGTATTTAAGTAGATGTATGGAATGTCAATTAGTTAAAGTTGAGCATCAACATCCAGCAGGTCTTTTAAACCCTTTGCCAATTGCAGAATGGAAATGGGACACAGTTTCCATGGATTTTATAACAGGACTACCTAAAACCAAGTACCAACATGATTCTGTAATGGTGGTAGTAGACACTTTAACCAAAGCTGCCCACTTTATACCAGTGAAATCTACTTTCGGAACAGCTCAAGTAGCAAATGTTTTTCTGAAGGAGATAGTAAGGCTTCATGGAGTTCCCAAAGTAATTGTTTCAGATCGAGATGCTAAGTTTACAGCAGCATTTTGGAAAGGATTGTTTGGAGGGATGGGTACTAAGCTGAATTTTAGTACTGCCTATCACCCTCAAACTGATGGGCAAATAGAAAGAACGAATCAAATTTTAGAGGATATGTTGAGAATGTATGTGATGGATAGACCATCAAAGTGGGAGGAATATCTGCATTTAGCTGAATTTGCCTATAATAACAGCTACCAATCTTCTATTAAGATGAGTCCGTTTGAGGCACTCTATGGGAGAAAGTGTCGTACTCCCTTGAGCTGGAGTCAACCAGAGGATAAACTGGTGTTGGGACCAGATGCACTACAAGAGATGGAGAGAATTGTTAAACAGATACAAAGAAATATCAAGATAGCACAAGATCGCCAGAAAAGCTATGCTGATAAGAAAAAAGTGCACCGAGAATTCAAAGTGGGGGAGCATGTGTATTTGCGCATCAAACCCAAAAAGAGCACACTTTATGCTGGAAGTTGTGCAAAACTTGCTCCTAGATATTGTGGGCCTTTTGAAATTTTAGAAAGGGTGGGACCAGTGGCTTACAAACTGGCCTTACCACCCCATGTTAGAGTGCATGATGTGTTTCATATTTCATTATTAAAAAGATATGTGCATGATGCTTCTCACATAGTTGATTGGAATGTTGTACAGGTGGAACCAGAAGGGGAGTTTCTGCCAGAACCGCTTCAAATATTGGAGCGGAAAGAAATTGAATTGAGAAACAGAACAGTGGCCAGAGTAAAAGTGCAGTGGAAGCACTTTACTGCTGAAGAAGCTACCTGGGAAAGGGAAGCTGAAATGATGGAGAAATATCCATTTTTGTTTAAGTGAACTCTAGTAGTTGAATAACAACACCGAGGACAGTGTTTATTTTCAGAGGGGGAATATGTAACACCCCCAATTTGTGTGTTGAATTTTTAAAGTTAGACATTTGAACTTTAAATCCTAAGGGGGTGGACCCCAAGGGATAAGTATGGTGTGAATGTAATTGCATATTTTATTTGAGGAAATAAATAAAATGATTGTGCATTTTGACCAAGATGAGAATTAGAGATCACTTGCCAAATCCATGAGGATGGATAAGGCAACAAATCCCCACAATCTTTCAAAAATCCTTGAAAGAAATTAATTTAGATTCTGAGGAGGAATCTAAATTTCCCCAATGAAGAGGAGTAGTTGGGAAGAGTTAGAGAAAAGCTGGAAAAAGCTGAGGAAAAGCATAAAACAGCTTTAAAGAATCCCAAAATGGGAAGCCTAGGCTAAACAGGAAAGAAAGCATCCTGCTATTCTGGACGCAGAATTACAAACATGCTTGGCGAATTATGAGCTTAAATAAGCTGCTCCTAAGAAGATCAGAGGTTGGTCTGTCTTGGGAGGTGATCTCAGCTCGGGGGTGAGTCCTGGGAGACAAAGAGGACTCTAAGGTTGGGAGGTTTCTCATTTGTAATTGTGGTATGTTCTGAAATTCTTGTTATTTTGTTTTATGATAGTATGAATTGACTACATATAAAAATCCAATTTACTGGTATGATTGATTTAGTACTACATTTACCAGAGTCCATCCTAAGGCTTTCACCTTCCAGATTCTGGTTAGTTGTAGACCATAAATCCATGGAGTAGGAACCCCAGTAAACCAAGATCAGTTTAAATCTGAGGTTACTTAGTCGCCATAGACAATTAAATATTAATTTGTTTTCTGTATATACTCATGTGATATTATATGCTCATATGCATGCTAGGAAAATAGTGCAACAGAACTGAAATTTATATGGTACCCAAACCCAAAAACGGAAAAAGTAAGAACATTAGAATATGGAACTCAAAATCGTGCTAGCAAAAGAGTAACTCTACTTTATAGGAGTATCATAGCATGCATAGAAATTATCTGATATGTTGCCCTTTTAAATTCACATGAACCTAAACCTTGAAATAAATACTATGATAATGAATTTAATCTATGTGAGTGTACATTATTACATGAACCATCGAATACATGTACACGCATTTAACAAAAATATCCATACATTAATAAGTATCAAGAAAAAATACAAAGAGGTCCTTTTAATATCGATACTCATGAGCTATACATGTTTATGCCAAACATATAGGTAAAAAAAAAAAGAGATATAAATGTGAATCATATATATGAATTATATGTGTCAAAAAGAATTATAAATGTGAACTATATATATAAACCACATATGCCCAAAAGAAGATGTCGATACGAATCAAGTATGTTAAAGTGGAATATATATAGGATCCCTACCGCTAATTGAACCAACGTACAGTCAAACTACACAATATGCGTGGCGGTAAATTAAAATACTATGCCTTTGGCATAGGTCAAACAAATCCCTATGGCTGTACTGACTTTTATAAACTATAGCACTTGAAAATCCTTTTAACGATTAAATGAAACTAACAGAGGAAAAAGATAAAATACAAATACGACGCGTGCAGATTATCATCGCTGCAACATAAACGCCGAAAGTTACACCATGTCTCGTTTTAATAGTGTTTGCTATACATATAGATATGAGAAAAACAAGGAAATAAGATAAGTACCGAACGCCACAATAATAACTCATTCGATTATCGATTGCAGCGAGAGGGTTAGACGAAAAGATTTGTAAACGAATCATATAGGGTTACAGTTAGTTACGGTCAAATCATAGTTATTATGGATACGCATACAGTGGATCAACCAAACATAATTCTCTGTCAAGCAAGCATAAAGGAGGCCGTGACATCTCCGAATGATTTTATACAGTAGTTGAAACAAAACCAAACTATAAAGTAATACATCCAAAGAAATGGTTGACGACATAATTGCTTGCTATGTTTGAGCTGCATGCAACCTATTTAAATGATTTTTATACGTTTGAGGTAGTGTGTTAAACCTCCCAAGCCAGCGTGTCATGATCCACGCTCGTAAGGTATGCTATCACCAGTGAAACAATAGAAATAAAGGCGTTGAGATGTCGTTCAGAGAGGTGGACTACCGATATAACATATTCGGTACCCTTTCCTCATATGAATCATTTATAATATCGCCAGTAAATGGAAATGGAAATAGTTCAACAAAAATATACAATCGTAAACCTAGAATTAGTTTGACAGAGATCTGGTGAATTCGAATGATAATTTAATGAAGCAAAACACTCACAAGTTACACAACTAGGGTTTACCTCCGAATGGAATTGCAAAACTGCGGCAAGAAGAAAACAAAGATTTAGAATGCGCCAAAGAGGACAGGCTCGATCTCTGTCTCCAGTGGATAGACTGAGATGCCGATCTCTTACCCTCTCTGCACAAACATACCTGCAACTCTCCAGCAAACGTGAAATCTGCAACTCTCCAGCACTACTGAACCTGAAACCTCCATGCATATGAATCACATCAAACTTAGATGAGGGAGACGAAAGGAGTCCAGCATAATATAAGGAAAAAAACAAGACAGGAAGGAGCTGGGAAATAGATCGATAAAATAGCCTCCAATTGAATGAACACCCGAAACCCTAATTCCTCTGCCCAATAACTTCAGAGAATCCCGATGTCGATTGAGCAGACGCAACACGTCAATAGAAGGGTACAAAGTGATATCAATGGGCGCAGGGGAGGTAGGGCGTCGTAGGCACGGAGATATTGAGTTAACCCTAGACCAGAGCTGGAGCTCAGCGCTCTCAGTACTTGTAACAGCCAGAACTGTCTGTTAAAAATCCACATGTCGAGTTCTTGTTGGACATGCGACAAGGTACGCCGCCGCTGGCTACATCCTCTCACGGGAGAAAGGCTATTCCTGCAACCAAAACTCAAGGAAATGTTACAACCAGACTTCATACGCCAACACCCGTCGAACAGAGCATGGGCTAGGCGGCTCATACGAACCATGACCAGTACGAATATTGTGTACTTACACATGAAAACCCGATGCGTAGGCGCTGGTTTCAAACACAAAAGAATAGTATTAAACCATCGCCAGGTAACGTTGAGTGGAGGGTATACGCCGACTGCAGATTGCCGCAATTAAAATCTGTGTGATCTGCCAAAACCGCGACAAGTCAGATTAATAATGAAATGTGAATAATGAAAAATTTGATTAGGGTTAGTCACGGTTGAACAGAAAAATTCAATAATGAAAATGATGAAATCGTATGGCGGTCAATCCACACGGGTATATAACTCTATTTTTATCTATGGCATCAATTGACTATATGGTAGGTATTATATGCTCCCGCAATTATTCAATATAGTCTCCACTTTATTTATGTATGTCAAAAGTCTGGACGGAGGGAATCGTTCTTATGAAATATAAATATATAGTTAACGAATACATATATGTATTTCATGTAGCAGTTTCTGTACGTGCTCCCTCAAAGAAGTTTACCATAGCGGATATATATATAAATATATATATATATATATATATATGGGTTATGCATAGGTGTATGCAATTTTTAAATAACGCTATCCCATGATACATATATATGGATTTGATAATTATATATACATATGTGTGTTCTATGTTTTTATATAGGTAATATATAAGTAGCCTATGTGTGATCGAAAAAGGTGAATGTACATAGTGCTATAAGAGGAGGTATAGAATTTTATGTACATGGGGGTAATGTAAACCTAGGTAGCATGGAATGTTATTAAAAGGGAATAGTGGACAGGGGATTTTTTTTAAGTTAAAATAGATACTACAGAAGCAGAGGAAAATACAAAAGTAGAAGGAAATAAGCCTCCAATTTCTGAACTTAGTATTCAGACAACTAGGAAGTCAAGTGTACAAAAAAAAAAAAAATTGTCCTTAAACTGGAGGTGTTACATATGAGTTTAAAGTCAGCTCTTCTAAATATGTCAATCCTCTTTCTTTCATGTTATGTTAAAGGAGTATATTTATTATTCATGCTCTGTTCATTTTCTGTTGAAGGTGAGGTTAAATTAATTTTTTTCTTAATGAAACAATAATATGTAAATTTTGGTTACCCAGGTGCGAGTACTTTGCTGTGATATGAGAGGCCACATGGGCGCCATGTGGCGAGACAACTGTCTAGCCCACGCACCCGTACATGGCCACTCGGTCAACGTTAAATGCCTCAGCAAGCCTGTCTTAAATTCACACTTCGCCACCTTCATTACAAGGTCCTCCTGCTGCAGAGCATTAAGAGCTCTCGATTTTGTCACCATGGCTATTAATCCTGCTACCCACGCTCATTCGGCCTCCATTCAACTCTCCCTTCTGTTATCTTTGCATGCCTTCGGTTCATCCTTTTGACCCCTGGTTCTTGGCCCTGCTTAGCCCTGTTTCAGCCTTCCCAGGATATTCTCAGGTGGTGGCATCTCCTCTCCTGTGCTGTCGAGCGCTCCCTCCCTATCCTGCACTTCTGTTCCTTTGCATGTCATATCAAGGCATAACTGTATGTGGTGTAGAAGATATGGAGGCTGCGGCCTCCCCTCCAAATAACCTCCAACGCATGCCATGGGTAGCGAACTAAATCTTTCGATGGGCTGGGAGGAGCCGAGAAGACTCGAACCTATTAATCTTTCAGCCCAATTATCCTTGCAGCTACCTGTCTCCCCTCTGGCCTCCTCAAGAATTCGACCCAAAGAGAGACCACACAAGTAGACCATCCTTCCTGAGCTGAATTCTATCCCTCGCAAGATGAAGGCTCCCCCTATGCAGAGTGCCTCCAGTAGCAGTCACTCCACCAGTAGAAATTCGTGTTTCGACGATGTTAGAAGCTCAAATAATGATGAAGGAGATAAGAATGAGGAAAAAAATCAGCTCACGACCACATGCTTTGGAGATAGTCTAAACATGCTTTGGAAGACTTCGCTCTCAAACTTAAGTTTAAATTTCACTACTGTGTATGTTGGTTTCCCATTCACTAGTGAACTAGTTTCCCTGATTGGGGAAGTCCATTTTCTGGTTTAAAATCTTGATACTTCCCTCTGGAATTGTGATGCCAAGTCAAGAGGAAGAGATATGTAATATTTTCTCTGTATAATATAATAGATGTATTCTAACTTATAAAAAAAACATAAATTTTGGTTTGGTTTAATTTCATTATATGCTGCCATAGAAAAGGGTTGTTGCAGCGGATGGTGATTTATGTTAGATACAAACGCTCATAAATGGGTATGTAATATTTTAAACATTCATGGGTCTTAGAACTTTATAGCCATCAATAATGACAAACACAATTGTTAGATGATATAAAATAGAAAATATACTCATAATCGAAATAGCATCCAATGGGCTTTACAATATTTCCATGTTTTGCATTGAAGTCAAGGTTGTTTATATCGGAAAATGAAAAGCTTAGAAAGTCTTAAGATAAATAGACAATACTTATTTTCTATATTTTAATAAATAATAAGCCTGCCAACATTATCATATTTATTTGATTTTAAAGTGTTTCCTTGTTATTAATAGAAAAGTGTTTCCTTGTTATTAAAAGAATGAGCCAGCTAATATACTAGTTTTTATTTTTTATATTGTTATCAATGAAATGGGATCAACTGCATAGTGTATTTTCATGATTTACATAAAATCTAGGGTTGTGTATTTAAGGAAATGAAAATCTCACAAAAGAAAATAGATAAATATGTAGTAATGAAATGGAATCAACTGCATAAACTTCATAGAGTATTTTCATGATTTCAATTAAAATATATAGTTGTGTATTTAAGTAAATGAAAAGCTCACAAATGAAACTATGAGATAAATAGATAGTAATAACTTTGTAAGATAAATAGGTAGTAAAACATTTATGGAAAGGAAGTTAGTATAAATTTTAGTAATACTAAAGCCAAGTTAGTATGAAGTTTAGTGTATAAATGTATTTTTTCAAGGCAAGTTAGTATTTGGCTTCGTATATAAATCTATATTTTCAATGCTCAATAAAATTTTTTTTCAAGATTTGTTAGCTTTCTCTCACTTCCTTGTCTTGACTTGAGGATTTTAATTCACAAATATTCCCTTAAAAGTGATGTTTTTCTGAATTTCTTTTTCTTGGTTATTTTATTTCAAAAATCTCTTTTATAAAAGTGCATTTTATTTCTAATTAATTTCTTCATAATTACTCATCTTAAATTTAAATATCCTTAAAATTCATTATAGTTGGTAATGTTGTTTTCAAACTTTAACTTTTTAATTATAGTTTGTTTTTTTTAATTAGAAGGGTTTATAAGAGTGCATTTCATCTCTAATTAATTTCTTCATAATTAATTATCTTAATTTAAATGATACATAAAATTCATTATCTTTGAAATGATTTTCTTTTTAATTACAAATCTTTATTTTAGAATATGTTTTTTGGAATTTAATTTGATTATTAATAATTATGAAATAGATGGTAAGGATTTAATCTTTGTAGAATTTTCCATAATATTCTTAGTATAAATCACAAATCAAAGATTTAGATTTATCTTGAAAGTAGTTATATCATATCTCTACTTTTAAGTAAATTGACCAATTTTAAAAAATTGTCCCATGAATGTGTCATATCAACGTGAATTATTGTTATGTAGACACATGGTATTAGCAATAGTCTATGTATAATTTAAAAATATAAATGGTATAATGGGGGCTAATCTATATGGCTATATGCTTTATTAAATGTGTATATGTTTAACTCATACATTAATTTTTTAATTAATAATTATAATTATTATTTAAAAAAATATATAATTTCTTCAATGAGTTTTTATGTTTTTTTAATCTTGGTAATGTGAGATGTATCATGATGTAATTTTTTGATGTTTACTGGAATTTACCAACATTTTAATTTATATTACTATATTAGTTATTATTGTTGACTATAAATTAGAGAAAATTAAAAACCATTATTTTTTAAATCCCTTATGATTAAACTTATTTTTCTAAGAAACATTTTTCATTTACTAAGAATTTCAATTTTATATATTATTTTGAACCTCTTGTGGTTATCGATTATTGACGAGGGTTTTGGATTTTCCTTTGTGGAAGTTTATAATGCCAAATAGGATCCATCTTCTAGATTATACTATTTTTACATATTATATGTATTGCTCCAAAATTTTGTATTCTTATCTATTGTATAAAAATAAGTACAAAATAGATCATAATTCTATTAATTATATTTTGGTTCCTGACTAAGAGGAAGTTTTAATTCTATTAAACCTTGAAGATAATGACAATGTTGCCAATAATTGTGATGAACTGAAAGAGTGACTCACCCAACTAGAAAATAGGGTTGAAGATGTGGTTAGTTCTAATGTTAAGCTTCACCAACATATTCCCCTTTTATGAAGAGATTACTTGAACACCATTACTCAAGTTGGATTGCTAATTTTTAGGAGATTCTTCTCTAGGATAATGAAGATGAAATACTTTCCAAAGAAGAGAAAAATATGGCATGGAAAAATTGTGAAAATTTCATAGAATCAGAAAATATGAAGCATTCCATGGAAATATCTCATGTTGAGATGGTCCAAGTAACAAATCAGCATGTTGAACAAAATGCTGGAAATTATGACTTGAATTTAGGACAAGCCACAGTGTGAAATTTGAGGAAGAGAAATCATGCTAATGACCAAAATTTCAATAATGGTGAAAAAGTTATAGGACAAAGAATAAATAAAAAATCTAATAACATTGCTCACAGCGTCATAGTTGAGTAACTGGAGCTGTGTTAGTGACCAAAATTTCAACACTTGTGACAAAGTTATAGTACAAAGACTAAATAAAAAATATAATAACATATATCATCCTATGGAGCTAAGATTGCAGACAGTGACATTCTCATAATACAAAATATGACTGGTAAATGTAATAACGAGAGTTATGAAAATCACCTACTTTGAAGTGAAGTGAATCTCCCAAGTA